>JANHFO010001233.1:106842-139723 GCA_032468095.1 Pareas carinatus | reverse complement strand
ATGTTTTCTGTACACTGCCCTGAGTCCTTCGGGAGAAGGGCGGTATACAAATCTAAATAAATAAATAAATAAATAAATGTCTCCGTGGATGTGGATGTGATCTTTCTCTGTCTGTTTCTGACCAATTTTGAAGGGAAACAGACTTTATAATGTATAGTCCCAACTGCTCAAATATTCATGACACTTTTCTAGACTTCTTGGGTATTTCTGATTGGCCTTGGTTAAGAGTAGTGAAATTATTTTATTAATTTTTGGTCAATTTGGCCACATCCATGTTTAATCTTGACAAGCCACACAACCTAAATGTGCCTCTTCATTCAAGATGTATTACTTATGCTTTCTTCCTGGAATTTACTTATATAATAATTTCATTATAAAGTTTAAGTAATGACAGTATTTAAATGTTTGTCCTCTTTGTAATCAGCCCAATGATTTTTAATTTTATTCTCTTTTAGATGAATGTAGTTCTGAAACTAACACATTTACCTTCCCTGCCCTGTTACATTCTCAGTCTTTGCAAATTCCCATTTGATTATACTACTCAGAGGTTTTATGTGGCAGAGGGAATAGTGGTTGCAGTGAGTATCATAACGAAGTATACACAGGGAGCAAGATTTGTTTGTTCTGAAGAGACATGTCAGTTTTCTGAAGGTATATTCATAAGCTTGAACTCAAATTCCTTCATTTTTAAATCCAACTTTAATGTCTATAACTTTGTTCTAGATATTATATTTCATTTCCCATGTGGATTCATATGTTAGTCAAGATTGTTTTCCTATAGCATATAATGAAAAACAGAAGGATGCAGAAAATAATTATTTTCTTCAATTTCCATCCTAAATCAAGTCTCCCTATTTAAAATAGATTCTAGATAAGTTGCACTATTACAAATGTGAACATGTTCAGAATGATTTCTTACACAGGTAGTCCTCAACTTATGACTACAATCGACTCCAAAATTTCTGCTGCTAAGTAACACATGTGTTAAGTGAATCATGGCAGTTGTTAAGTTAGGAACATGGTTGTTCAACAAATCTGATCTCCCTATTGACTTTGCTCATCAGAAAGTCACAAAAGATGATCACATGACTCTAGGACACTGCAACTGTCATAAATATGAATAAGTTGCCAAGCATCCAAATTTTGTTTATGTGACCATGGAGATGCTGCAATGATCTTAAGTGTGAAAATGGTCATAAATTATTTTTTTCAATGCTGTTGTAACTTGGAACAGTCACTAAATAAACTATTGTAAGTTGAGGACTACATGTATCAAAAATTAGAACCAAGATGTTTTTAAAAGCTACCTGTATGTATGGGGGAAATGTTTCAAAACATGCCTGCATTTCTACTGCATCTACCCACAATATAGGGTTCAATGAATAATGTGTAGTTACAACTTTCTTCTGAAACAAATTTATTTTTGAAAGTGGAAAAAATACTTCCTAATTTCAATTGGATTTAAAAGTTGGAGCAGTGCCTGTTGTCCAGTTTATGCTGTCCTAATTTCTCATGAGGATCAAACACCTTTATGTGTACTGTAAAAAAAGGCATATATACATTTATAAATAATTTCTGAATGACTGGGAAAGGACTGACAAGAAAAGGGATAGAAATTCCAATATAGTGTTGACAATGAAATTAATTGGGTATTTCAATTCTTTGCATTCCTTGTATACGCATTTATTAAAACATGTGTCTCTCAGTAAAACTTTGGGTAAAGTAGGACACTAATGGCTTTCAGGTATTGTTGAACTACACAGGATAGTTCACCTTTGGCCATGCTTCCTAGGCATACTGGCAATTATAGTTCAGCAATGCCTAGAATGTCACAGATTGATTCCTCTGTCAACTGTATCGAATATGTCATTTAGTATATGACTCACAATTTATTATACTTGGTTAGAAGTATTATCACTCAGAATTATCACCAGTGAATTCCATATATAAAGTTCTAAAATGATACAGTGCTTCCTGTTTCTACTAATCTAACATTGTTTGAGCATAAAACACACATTATAGCCAACTGAGGCAACCATATAAAGATAATGTAATAGGGAAACATCTGGCTAGGGTTGTAAGGGATATAATAGCAATGTCCTGTTTTTCAGCATGGTATGAAAATATCTTGTTAAAGTGCATAGATATTAAGTAGTTTTCGGATAAAAACACAGTGAAAAATATTACCTTCTGAATATTTAGAAAACTGAGTTCAATCTTTTGTATTATTCTGTTAGGATTTCAGTATATAAGAGTACATACTGCTGGAGCTACAGAATCTGCAACGCTAAGAAATGATTTTGTATGCAGCTTATGTATGTCACCACTGAAAGAAGACAAGAAATATCGAGTACTTGGTGGTAAAAACTAAATAGCTGTTATTAATCCAAAATGATACATTTTAAAGGGCTCCTGCTATATAAGGGGAATGCTATTGGGCAAGAGAAAAAGAAGAACATACAATAGTGAACTAGGTTTAGAAATAGGTTTTAAAAAGTACCTGAGTGGCAAAGTGTATGTACAACAGTAAAATAGGATAGGAGTGGATTTTTTAAAATAAATAAATAATATATTTTTTTATTTATATCCCGCCCCTCTCCCGAAGGACTTTTTAAATAAATAATTGATTAAACTTTATTTAAGTCTAATTCAGCAAATGAATTTATCTGAAATAAAAGATGTGTATTGTTTTTTTAAATATATATATGTATTATTTTTAAGATAAACAAGTGGTTGAAATGATTGACTCTAAAGCAGTTAGTGTGTTTCAAGGATTTTCCGGAGCTAAAACACATTTCAGATTTCAGTCATTTACAGTGCTTTTAAGAGGTAAGATGTGTTTTTTTGTTGACTTTAAGGATGTGCACTGTTTTTCAGGGCAAAGCTGCCCCCAAATGGTCAGGTAATACATATATACATAACAGGAACATTATATTTCTAAGTATTTTATAAGCATATCCATTTATGATGCATTCAGTCCAAACACTCAAAGATTATTCTCTTTTTTCTGTCCACGTGTGCTATTCCTATGCTCCTAAGTGTTTCCAAGCTCCTACACTTCCCACCCAGACACCAACTCCTTCCTTGGATGCACTGATACATCCCTATGAAATTCTGCTGTTATGATGGAAAGACTACAGCATTTCAGCATCATTCACTTTCAGAAAAGACTTTTAGACTATTCTTACTCTTTTCCAGAATTCTTCACAATTGATAGGTTACAATTCACAGATCATGGATCTGAATTTAAATCCAGGACCTTCTTTTCAATATTTGGTTTCAACATTTTCAAAAATAGTATTTGTTAACTTCCTGAGAAAGATATTTCCTGCATCAATTATAATTATATATTTTAAATTATTATATAAATGAAAAGTGAGGCATGATTACATGTTTTACTTTTGAAATATTCAACAAGCATTTGATTAGAAGGGCAAAGACACATGATTATTTTAGATTTAATTTTTTGTATAAGACATTAATGAAGATGTAACAAAAATAAAATGCAAAAAACTTCAATTAGATATGAACAGCTCCCTTAACTACTGCAATTACAGACTTCAATTAAAGACAGCTACTTTAACTACTACAGCAGTATCTTGTCTTGTTGGAATTTGACTTCTCTTTTCCCTTTCTTATGACAAAATTGTTCTGTGGTAATCTAACATTTTAATATTCTTTCTTAATATAGCTATTTCTCTATTCCATTTCTTGTTTTCATGATCCAGTTGCATACTTTTTCCTTAACAGAATTTAATTCTCTATTTTTATCTGATTCAACAATATCCCCTTAGTTAAATAAAACAAAATCTGTGATTCCTGATCAGTGACTATGTTATTTATTTAAGAAGCAGTTTGTTCAAAAAACAGCTTTGAAAGAATAATGTAAAAAGAGTTGATTATTTGTATGCACACTAAACCAGTGATCACCAACCTGTGGGCCGGGTCCCACCAGTGACCCACGAGAAAATATTGGTGGTCCACAGGAAAATCTGGAGATTTGAATTTTTTTGTATGGTTCTTGTGTGTGTGTGTGTGCGCGCGGTCTGTCTCTCTCTGGCTGTGTCTGTCTCTCATTCTCTGTGTGTCTATCTGTCTGTCTGTCTCTTTTTTTTGCTTCTCTCTCTCTGTCTCTCTCAAGCAGGAACAAATATCACGTTAAAATGTGCAATACTTAAACTTCAATTATTTTGTAATAATTAAGCTAACTTTAATAATTTTGCTACAATTAAACAACCTTTAAAGATTTTGATATGATTAAATAAGCATTTATGATTTTATAATTAAACTTTTTAATTTTGTTATATGAAATAGGTGCTTTTTATATTAATAAAATGGAAGCTCTGTAATTATTCTTTTACAAATGTATGTATATATTTGTTTTCGTAGATTTTCACGGGTATAGTTATGTAGATTTGAGCATGTTCGGGTTTTTTCCCGTGTAAGATTGCAAGTTTCTTGGTGACATTTCGGTGAGGTCTCACTCGCCATCTTCAGGCTGGTTCTTCTGGCCTGTTTCAATTTCAGCACAAACAGTCCTGGCTCAGCCTTCCAGCGGAATGGGTCGGGGATCCAGCACATTGAGGGGCACTGAGGGGGCCCTTCCAGAGAAGGGGAGAGTCCAAGTCGACTCAGCATTAGAAAGGGTGCAGGCGAGAGAGGGATTCCCTTGGAGATATAGCGCTTGAGGTGACTTCTCCCTGCCCCACCCCCTTCCCAGTTGCAGGCAGAGCTGGACCGCTTGCTTTGTGGACGAAGGGCTGTGCGATGGAGTGCGACCAGGGGTGGGGTTCCAGGAGGGGAAGAGGCAGGGTGAGGAGGAGGGGTTGCAGGGAGGGGAATGTGGAGCCAGTTTCAGGCCAACAGGGAGACTTTGCACTGGACAGAATGGCCCTCCTGTTCCGGCACTGCCCCCTGCCTGGTGTCTTTGGCTTGTCTCAGGCTGTGTGGTCTGGTTGCTGACCTTCTATGGACCAGCACCAATCCATAGACCGGGGGTTGGGGACCCCTCTTTGGGTGTAAGAGAAACTGGATAATACACCTGTAAACCAGATTTTTATGGAGGGTAGGGGAATGGGACTATCTGCTTGAAGACTAATAGTGCTGCATTTAAATCACACACAAACTGAATCTGTCAGTTGGATAGGTGTGAGGATTGCCTTAGGATTAAGGAACAATGAGAGAGATCAGCTATGAGAGATCAGTTGTCCTAGGGCAATGAAGGGCCACGGTGGACACGAACAGCCCTCTCTGTTGGCATGCGAGCCAAGTTGCCTCAGCATCGCTCCAGAGCTGTGCATGCTCAGAAGAGTAGCGGTGCTGGGCAATGTCGTCACAGGTCCATGTGCATGCTCAAAGAGTAGCGGCGTTTGGCGATTATGGCACGAGCCGTAACTCATTAGTTGCAACTCATCCAGGCACTCAGTGCCTAAAAGGTTAGCCATCATTGTCCTAGGACAAACTTTAAAAGTTCAGGACTATTATGCAAAAGTTATAGGAATTCTTCTGCAGCATAAACCAAACTGAATGTAGAGACCTAAGCTCAGTGAGAGGTCAGGCAATTGAGTCCTATTTTTGAAGATTTAAATGCTATCAGTATTGTAATAATTGTAAGCATTCCAAAAGATCAACATTCCTATTCAAAACAAACAAAAAGAATAATGCACTCATATCTAATGCCTCATTACTCAAGCCAAAATGGCTATATTGGTCAGGATCTAATGACTGGATGAGAGGTTGAGTGTTCAAAATAATGGCCAAAAATAATTCCCTAGATTCCTGTCCTGAACTCATCATTGCCAGCGTCATCATCAAGTCACTGTTGATTTGTAGTATCTGTACTATTATTGCTGAAATATATCAGTATTCAACTAGGGAGGACAATCTATGCCTATGTTGCATTTTTGAACATTTTTGTCGTTTAATTTTTTCTTTGATTGTTGTTGTTTCCCTTTTTTCATGTTGAATTTATATTTTAAATTTGGAAATAAAATAAAAAATTATAAAAAATGATTCTTAAGATATCTTTACATTGTTGGAAAGATATAAATATGACCTCATAGAATTATTCTGTCCAATAGAAAATCCCTGTCTATTTGTATTTTTTCCAGATGAATTATCCAATAAAATGAAAATGGGAAATCAATATAAAGTTATAGGAATTCCTTTCTGTATGCAAAACTGTTTACAAGCCACAATTTGTCTTGAAGCTAACAGCGTGTATCCTTCTATTTGTACAGGTAGGACAAGAGGTCAGTGAAAGTAGCCAGTGAAAATATACTTGTTCCGATAATAGGTGAATGAAATACAAGTGTCTTTCTTTTCATCCCAATATTTTTCTACTTCAGGAGTTTTCAAAATGCGATCTAGGAACTTCTAAGGGTCTCTGTGTCCCTTTCAGAGGCTGTAAGACAAATATATAAACATTTTAAACCGTCTGTTTCTAATACAGTAAATACTGAAAGAAATAACCCACAAAACCAAACCTCTTGGTTTGATAATCACTGCTTTATTTAATAATTTGCTGTGAAAAAAATATCTTTTAATTTTCAGGACATTCAATCTCTTTAAGAGAGGCAGGGAGAGCTCAGGAGCCAAACGTTCCTGGGAATGGATAACAAGGAAAAGAAAGCACGCAGGCCATGGCTTCTAGAATTCTTTTCAGCTCTTTAGTAATAGCTCTCCTCTAGGTCAGCTTAAAGTTGACATTGATTTCACGGCACATCATCCATCATCCTGGGCCATGTAGGCAGTAGAAGGGAGGGGGTATGTAATGGAGCCAGTTGGCAACATTCTGAGATATTGCTCAACTGCTCTTCCAGTAGAGATGCACTGGGATTTTTTATTCTGCAGACCAGTCTGATCTATTTTTAAACTCGTTTTTATTTTGTCAGCTTTTTCCCTATACAAAACTTGACTCCATCCTGTTCAGGGCTTGTTTCAAAATTAATTTTCACTGGATTGGAAAGAATATTCCTATTTTTATCTTCAAAAACAAATAGGCAAATATACCAAAATATTTTTCTGCTCTAATTTTGTTCTTTGTCCAGGTAAGTAATGCTTATCTTGTATTCCCTGAAACTGAAATCTTTTGGGCCACTCCTGGTTTTTTACTAGAATTCAAAAATTTATCTACCTTTGGAATTAGAATTTTGAAACCCGATATTCCTTTACTATTTGTTTATATTATTTCCTGATGTATGTACAATGAATTTAATCCAGTTTTGTTCTGCTGATAGCAGCACTTTCACTTATATCTACCTTTACCAACCTTTGAATTTCATCCTTGTAGATGTTAAGGTATGTATCTTGTTTTTCTTTTTTTTGTATCAGGGCCTTCTTGTATCAGTGAAAAATTTAAGCACCTGCTTTCTTTGACTTCTAATTCATGTTGGAAATTTACAGCGCTACTGGCTGATAGCTTTGCTTCAAAAGTTCTTCCATTGAGTATTTATAATACTCTGAAATTGGTGATATTGTTGAGCTTAGTACAGACTATTGATGAAGATGACAAAACAGCAGACTACTTTGATCTTCTGGTAATAACAAATGATTCTCTTATACTGGAGAGGTAAATTATTATTTCTTATGGAGATGTTAACTTTCCCCAGCAGGAAAGCACACACACTCTCTCTCTCACACACACACAATCTTAATATTTAATTTAGCAGCCTATGCTGTTTTTATTGTATGAATAACTGATGTTACTATAATCTGAATTATGCAAATAACTTTTTGCACATATGGATTTATTCAACTGAAATTCAATGCCATGGTGTACTATATCTAAATTTATTTCCCTAAAATACTGCAAATTCATTAGTTATTTCCCTCACTCATCTAGAATTATGAATTATAGTATATGTCTTGTGCCCCGAGGCATTCGGCACTTTCCATCTGGTGAAGTTTTTCCAAATGTATCAAAAGATAAACATGGGACTGGAACTGCCATTATTCAGGCTGGTAGTGCTTTAATGGCTAAAAATGGAATATGCTTCATTGGAGAGCTGACTTCATATAAGAAAGAGAAACTTGAACAACTAAAAGCAGGTACGGTAGTTAGCAAGTATTTATAAGACCAAGGGTAACTGCTAGCCTTACAGCTTTGAAATCCCCTAGAAATTCTTTTAATTGCTACAGATATTTTTATGCCAATTTTAGTGCTGTGCAATCAATACTTTTCTATTACAAAGCTGTATGCTAAATTTCCTTAGGAATATAATGCTATATATTTATTCCACTAAATTCTGGTTGACAGTTGCAAGCATGGACATATGATAACTCTTCATAGACCCAAGAATGCCTTCTTGCAGCACTCTTAAAAATATGGTAATCTGTTTATAATACCAATTTTTCAATCTAGTACCTGATATCTTCAGATACTAGGATGTCTGTATATCCTGGAAGCAATGCGCCCTATACAAAATGCAAAACATCTCAAACTCGAGTCACTGAAATCTCATGATTTTATGATATTTCAGACAACTGGAATTGTCTGGGTTTTCATATCATGCTAGAACCTAAAATTGCTACTGTGTGTGGCTGACAAGGTCTCCAGGGTATGAGGCAGTTTTCACATTTCCTTTTAAAATCAAGAATTGACCTTGAGATTTATTGCATGAAGGATATGTGAATGTTGTGCTTTTTGTATTGTGCTATATCCTAATTTAAGATGATTGCAAAATAGGGTTAACTTAATAATGAAATACATTGGTGCAAGTCACAGAGAAATGGCAAGCTCCATGACCTGATAAATACATAAATAAAACTACACATATAGTTCAAAGAGAAGCCTAAACTAATCTTGTTTTCTCCAGATTCTGGCAGTTCCAGCAGTTAAGATGATTTTCAATTGTAGATTGCTATTTTCACTACCAAAATAATCCCCTAAAGATCTGATGGATTATCTGAAATAAAATGTAAAATAACCAATTTCTTCAATAGAAGCTCTCCATTAATTGGTTGTTCATTTAATAAATAGAATGAATTTTTATACTGATCAAGAGTCAGCCTGGATCCAATCTATATAAATTTTGGGTGATATTTTTGAAAGAGAGGAGCATTATGGAAAGAGCATTTCTATAATTGGGAAATATGCAATTCATATCAAAGTTCCTTTAAAAGCAATGATTTAATAAATATCGCAACGTAAGTTAGATAACCCACCATATTTTAAATAGCATTTTTCTTCTTACTGTTTTGATTAGTACTAGAGAGCAGGACAATTACTAAATTCATTCCAGGAAAGAAATATGGAGAAACTACCGATCAGCAAGTTATTTTTCCAATTCAGACAAGTTTCTGGTCATTTATTGATGTGGATTTGTCTTCAAAAAAGCATATACAACTGGATAATACCGTAATTGGCCAGTTGGTGAGTCTATTCTTAAAACAGTAATTGCACAATATTGATTAGGAACAGTCATTTAGAAAGACACCATAGATAATGCCAATTTAGCAGGTATTTTCTAAAATATGTTAATTTTCCCAGTCAGGAAACATATTTTCACCGTTCTCTACCATCTGATATCACCCAAATACTATAAACAAATTAGATAAAAATCATGCTATAACAGCATAAATGGTATATAAGAAACGACTGTCATAGCAAATGTAAGTGCATCAAGTAATATTCTGAATGTTCCCTTCCCAATCTTTTTGAAAAACAATGAGCCCTGTATTTTTAGAATTTTTATTTTTAAATATTTCTAAAATTCTATCCTAAATTACTTTTTAAAATTAGGACTTAAGCTTGATTTCAGCTACTCTTATTGATGCATTTGGACTTTTGATATACTGCAATGAAGCATCATGTTGTCAGTCTCCAATTCCTGTTACGAATTTCATTTTAAAAAAATCTATTAATTCCGAAGACATTTATTCTATCACCCAACAGTTCCAAACTCAAGATTATGAAGAAGTAAGTAATTAAAAATTTTGATCAAAGTGAAACAACTTTTTAAAATATTTTATTAAAATGTTAATATTTATTAATTATACACTAAATCAATGCATTTTTTGAAAAAAATATGGTTTTTTTGTAAAACATTATAATTTATACTGTCATTTCAGCTTCTTGCTTTTTCAAAGAATTTGCATGCAGAATTATGTCCAGAATCAGAAAGATTAATTCACGGCTACTATCTAGCAAGTCGAAGAGTCAGAACACAGCTCATGAATGGACCTAATCTCTCAGCAACTTCACTAAAAATCTTGTAAGTTGACACCTGCAAATTAAATACTGCCAATTTCAGACATTCTGGCTTTAAGCTGGACTAATACATTAAAGTGGAGAGATGCAATAATTAGTAACTCTTGATCTCATTCAAATATGTATCCATAAATGTGCTTCAGACTACATAGACATCTTTACGCTTTCTCTGTCCAGATATCAGTCCAAAAATCAAAGCCATGTTGCTTATAACATGCAACATCAAAGGTGTGTTGAGTTTGTACACGCACTGTGTCACATGCACTGGTCAAAGGAAGGCAGAAAAACTACTAAAAGCTACTAAATCAGATACTGAAATTCAGATATTACTGAATTTAATTTATATACTGAACTATAGTTTTACAAAGCTAGCAACTAAGTTCGGAGATAAATCTGTTTCCATCTATACCTACATACCCTTATGTGATATGAGAATGATTTTTTCACAAGAGTAATTTCCTGATAAGACTAACTTGACTCAATTGTCTCCATCTCTTATTAATACTATACAAATCTGAGTTTTTATGTTTTGTAAAATAATATAGAGATGAAGTGAAAAAGGACTATTAAGCATAATCTAAATTTGAATTCTAATGTATTGCTAATGCTTCTGTGCTACTTTAGTCATGCAGGTTTTAAGAGGGTAACAGTAAAACATACATAGGATATACTGCAGTAATTCAAAATTATCAAATTTATCACATTCATAATAAATACTACCAACATACATTGAACATAACCATTTACTCTTTAAGGAATTGAAGCAATATTGGCATTTTCCCCTTCCGCAATGAGATATTTACATCCACCAGGACCTAGTTCCCTCTCCTCTCCCTGACAGCACTTATACAATCCTATAGGTGGTAGTTTCTTTATTTGAAGACTTTATCCATTTCCAAGGATCCACATACTCAATGTCTTCTCATTTAGCACTGTTAGCTATTTATTCATAGTAACTGTTCAGATTCAGCCCAGCGGGTTTTTAAGTCCAAGCAAATGAGCAATTTTCACTGCAAGCTGTTTTGCTAGTGATTAAAGTAAGATTTTTCTTATCCATAATTTCCTAAAAGGATCAAGGTTACTTTAAAAAAGGCCACTAAATAGACATATTAATCTTTTATCGGCTTATAAATACACTATTTCTTGAGCAATTGGTACTACTCAATACAATATTCCATTTGTGTGTGTGTGTGTGTGTGTGTGTGCGTGTGAAATAGTAGCTATACATGTATA
This sequence comes from Pareas carinatus, assembly GCA_032468095.1. Taxonomy (NCBI): domain Eukaryota; kingdom Metazoa; phylum Chordata; class Lepidosauria; order Squamata; family Pareidae; genus Pareas; species Pareas carinatus. The sequence continues at coordinate 128,280 of JANHFO010001233.1, read as the reverse complement.
TTACGTACATACTGGAAAAGAATCATAAAAATAAGATTTTCAATGAGAAAATTAGTCATCTGAAATGTACAATGGATTTTAAAGTTGTATTTTTGTTTGTAGGATTTCGCTGTCTAAAGCGCATGCTAAGCTGAGTCTAAGGACAAAAGTACTCGAACAAGATGCTTTAATTGCAGTGTTATTATTTGAATCATCTCTTACTTTAAAATATGGTAAATAAATTAAGTCAAGAAATTGCTCATAAATCCAAGAAAGATCACATAAGATCCTTAACAGGAGACTTCATACACATAGTGGAACACACAAGGCCAAAGATGTCAAACAACAGGCAATGCTACTCATGAGATTTCTGTTCTCTTTCCTCCTATGAATAGGCTGAAATTATGTTATTGAAAAGTAATGGTAGGAGACATTTTACTATTTGCCTTCTGGTAACATGTTTTCAGAATTGATTCAACATAGTTTTTTATACTCTTTGCGTGTGGGGTGTTGAGGTGTTTTTTGGGGGGGATTAATTTGGAAAATTAACACTGAACTATTAAGGCTGAACTGAATTACGGCTGAACTATTAACAACATTTCTGATTCAACTTTCTGAACCCTAATACGCATCTGAATAGCTATTGATTCCCTATTCCGGAGGTACAAAGTAAATAAATGTTCATATTATTCTTAAGTATAGTTATATAAGTAATTACTTTCCATATTAATGACATAGGAAACTGAGCAAATGCAAAAATTTGAATCATCAAGCATTAAGATAACTTTCATTCAGTGGTTATAATAATAAATTTCCATTTCCAAGTACTGTGTAACCCACATTACAGTTTTTAAATAAGAGTATTTTAAGGCATGATTTAGAAACTTTTTTCTTATGAAAAACAACCCGAGGAATAATCTAAAACCAAGAGGGATGTCACCATTTGTTCTCTCACTGGTATCTTCTCCTCTAAGCAACAGGTTACAGATCAGATAACTTGGACATTATTAACAATCTGAATTATCTATTACATAAACAGATTGATATTAGGGTGAAGAATGTAGATAATTTTAAAGATTAATGGAAAGGCATTTTGTAAAAGACTAATTTTGCAATTATATTTCATACATGAAAGAATATTTAACTATAGCAACTTTACAAATAACAAATTTATAATTTGCTTTTGCAAATTTATGCTCAAAAACAAATTTCTAGACAAGCTTGTGATTTTAAGTTTTTAATTAATTTAAAGATTGATTAATTTTCTTTACACAGGTGCTTCTGTATTTTGTGTGGCTCCTAATGCACTTTTTCCATTTGAACTCAATTCTGAAAACTCCCTGAATCAAAGGGATATTTACTTGACGGAGTGCCATCAACAATTGAAACAGTTCATTGCTACATATGGGCCTGTGACACAAGTTCTCAGCAGTGAGACTTAGCAATGCACAATACCGAATCCAATTCTCAGGAAAATTGATTCATTCATCTAGCCTATCTTTTCCCTTCCAAGTTATATTGTAGAATACAATAATGCTGTAATGACTGGTCATGTTTCAAACTTAAACCTTTTTGTAAGGTCTTGCATTTCAACTAAAGCTAAAATTCCATTTTTGCTGTACAGTAATTTTTTCCCCTTAACCTTAGTGGATTTTTCTTATTTTGAATGTTTTAACAAGCATAGGAAAATAGCTACATTTGTTTTAGTTGTCTCATCAAATTTCCCCTTTTCTGTTACTGAAAGTGCATTCAAATTCCTTATATAGGACTTTACTCTCACCCCCAAAAAATCAGTATCACATTCTATAATATAAAACAAAAAATGAAACTTTTATGGAATTCAAAAATACACAGGTTGTTAGTCAATCCACATGTTATAAATAAATGACAGTTAATTAGCAAAGACTTAGATTCAGTGCCTAATAAGGCTTACAACATTAAAAACAAAGATACACATGGACGTACACAAGTCGGGCATGGTTGTGAGATTGGATTTTACAAAGATGTAGGAAAATAGTACTTATACTATGTTATCTAACATGGCAAGTCCGCCTTCCTCACGCAGAAACAAGAAATCTTCATGCAGAAACAAGAAAAATTCTGAGTTTTCAAAAAAGCTAACTGAAAAAAAGTTACTCTTTCTGGAAAATCTGAGAAAACATATGGTGAAAAATATCCTTAGGAAAATGATGAAGTATTAATTGTCCTGTATGTTTTTTTAAATTTAGAACTGCATCAACATCAAACTAAAATATTGGTTTAAAATTAATTTCATACTGGGAAAACGATCACTCTGCCATTTATCTTGTCATATCCTACAAAGAAATAGGGAGATTAGTATATCACATTAACCAGCAGCAAATTGCATTGTTATATTAAGATAAAATATTAAATATAACTGGTCATTCAAAGTTGTTGTTTTTGTTTTCAAATTAAATAAAACTATTTTCAAGTTAGCAAATCTTTAGAATTTTCAGTAAAAAACACCATCTCAAATAACATGTGTTTTCATTAAACTTAAATTAAAATTAAAAAAATCTAAGCTAAATAATAAAAATATTTTGAATACATAATCTCAATCATTTGGGCCACCATCATTTAGCATTCAAGATGCAATGACTCTAGTCATCTAAGCAGTTCATTCAATTTAACTTTTAATCAGATTTGCATTTTTTACACAACTTCCCCAACCCAAATACTTAAATTCATACGACATTTGTAATAATTTCAAACTGGTAAGTAGTTTTTAAATATAAAATTCTCAAAATCTGAATAGCAGTTTGTGATTATTTGGGAACATATGCCAATTAAATCACTTTAGAAGGATATCTTTATATACAGTATCTAAATGTTCTAAGCAAATATTTTCCGTGACATAATTAAAACTTTACTGGCACCTCAGAATTGAAAATACACATCACACAATCAGATGGGTAAACGGCAAAAGAAAATCATCACTGTGCCAGCAATAAATATGTATCCTACACCTAAAAACATGCATTAAAATATTTCCCATTTTAATTTTATTTATTTCAAAGAGAAAAAAATAAAACAAGCTTTCATATAACTCAAATATTCCAGAAATATGTAAACAACTTTTCAAATGCTCCTATTAATCCAAATCACAATTCTTGCTCTCTTTATGTAATAAGAACAATACTCACCATTTAATATGGGGTCCAAGGAGGCATGTTGATGGTTCCAAAACAAACAAACAAACAAAAATATATGGAGATCAAACAGTTGGTAATGTTTAAGTATAGTACCATCTTTCATGTAATAATTTACAGTTACTCTGGAATAATAAAATTGAAGCATTCAGGATTTTTAAATTTTTAAATTTATGAATAAAATATATTTCTGAATAAAAGTATTTTATTGCCTATAATTGCTTGGTATGCAGGTATTTAGGTATCCTTTAAAAATGCACAGCTAAAAGACTGGATCTCCTTGAATGTACTTTGAAACTTTTTTTCTGAATACATTAATATTACTCTCTACATTCTCTATTCATACGTTGCCACTTCATAAGATATTGAATAAGAAACTCTACGCACTTTATAAAACAGGGAGCTAATCTGTACTCATGGTATCAACTACTATTACCACTGAAATAAAATAGATAATTCTATTTTCCATGCACATAAGCTGTAATACAACTGCACTGAATTCACAGTATTATAGTCTATTCATATATGCAAAAATAGTACAAAAGTTGGATAGGTACAAAGAGAAACTTAGAATAGTAAATGTGTAAAATATGTTTAAGATATTAATATGACAAGAAAAGAAACAAATGGATCGGCCAAAGGACAGGAATATATGACAAGACAAAGCAGCTAGCGTCTCTGAAATAACCAAGAGCTGGCTACACTGTACAAGGAACTTACCAAAACAACCCTCACCGGTTGGCGACCGCTGCTACAATGGACTGATTTGGGATGCTGCTGTTCCAAAACTCATGGAAAAACTACAAAGGAAGAGTTATATCTAGAGTTAAACTATCTTACTCATGCACTATTCTAATGAATCACTCTTCTTACAGTTACTCTTGCTTAATAAGAATGAAATTAAGGTTAAAGATCACAATCTCCACTGTTTTGGGACTCAGGCTATCAGAACTAGCACAACATATTCCCTACAGACTTGGTTCTGGCTGAGAGCTAGGTACACTGTATTTTTCAAAACCATCAAATCTAAGTCTCAATAAAATGGGATTCATAGGCTTAAATTTACTGCTACAGAGTGAAAAGGGCAGGGGTCATGGCTCCAAGATGACTCTCTAGCTAATCACTGCACTGACAAAGAAGCAATTAATCATTAGAACTGGGACATCTTAGCTGATGCTACTGATTTATGAAGACATCAACTGCAGTATTGATCACTACCTGCACAATTAATCATCATTCAGACAGCTTGGCAGGGTGGAAATAACTCAAAATAATCAATATTGAAAGTATATTTCCCCTACAGTTTCTTTAAAACCTTAATACAATTCTAGAAAATATACACAAATGGAACCAGGAATTAGCAATCTTAAACACAACTAAAAGGCAGGTGGATTAAAATACCTATTACACATATACATATGCTGCATGCTTAAAAAATTAAACACTATCTTCTCCAGGGGTTGTAAAATTTTAATGTATTTTATAACCAAAAAACCCTGGATGCTATGTATTATAGAAAACAAAATGGGCACTTTTTTGAACATGAATTTTTATTCTTATAAGCATTCTTCTATTATGTTTCTCACTTGTGAATTTTATGAAACACTGCTGTACTTTACAATACATTACACATTTCATGCACAGCAAAAAAATTATTGTTTTGGGGAAATGAAAGTAATATTAGAAATGTTTTGTTACATTTACATTTAACAAGATAGCAGAGTCCTGAATGAGTCATTTTAAGCCAGCGGTCTCCAAACCCAGGTCTGTGGACTGACACTGGCCCTGCAGCATGCCGGCGTCCATCCAGTCCCCACAAAAAAGCAAAGCCCCATTTGCAGAATGCAGGCAAAACACAAAACCACACCCCCTCTGGTCTGCGGAAGAAACTTTCTCCATGGAACTGCTCCCTGGCGCTCAAAAGGTTGGGGCCACTGATTTAAGCCATTACTGTGCCTGAAACAAACCAGCAAATAGCACTACTGTTCACATTTTTAAAAAACTAGAAAGTTCAACATAAACATAACACATTAGCCTTCAAGTAATAGTAGTACTCATTTAGTGATCACAATTAGAACTTGGTCATTAAGCAAAGCTGTCACTAAACAAAACTGTGACTATGCTTATAATCTTTCTTTCTGCTTTCATACCACTTTGCTTTACAAACCTGCAAAGGTCATAAATGTGAAGATGAGTGCCACTGTAACAAGTTACAATGGAACTATGAATGATCCCTAAATGAGAACTATCTATATAGCATGATAGACACTCAGACAGAGACTCTTGAGAAGACCCTGGACACCCAAGAAAACAATCTGATGTATCATTGAACAAATCAATCCACAGTTCTCGCTCAAATGGCCAGGCTCAAATTATCCTTCTATAGACGACATGACATAGCAGAAGAGAAGAGGACAACCAGCAGCAAGGTGCATAAGACTTACAATGTCAATGAATGCACCATTAGGAAACTTGAAAGAACAGGTTAAAGAGAGATTGTCATAGAAAAAAATCTATGTGCCAAAAATGATTTTAAAAGATAGCATCAAAACAAGAAGTGTTACAGATATTTTAAGCTTCTAAAAGGGAAGTTTATTCTCTGCACTACGCAGATGGAAAGTGATAGTTATAGGCTAAGTCTTAAAAATCAGTCAACTTAGAAACTACCACTAAACTTGTTTCCTGGTGAATGTTTGTTTCAATAATAATCAAAATGGGAGTTTTTGTTTCTTTTCTTCTTTTTAAATATCAATAGTGTTGCAGCTGTTTGGGTTGATAGTCACAATATCCTTTCTTGCATTAGAGTCATGTAAATCTTTCAATTGAGATGATTCAGCACACACAGAAATGCAACATGCAGAAAGCTTGGAAAGCAATCTTATACAATAAGTCTGTATCAGCTTTAATAATTTCAAAAACTCTCCTATAAAAATATTCCTGTGCATTCCAAATCATTTCTTCTAAAGAATTTGCAAAGCCTTTCTAGTTTTATTAAGTTTTGCGAAATCAAGTTATGCACTAGAAGTAATTACAAGGAATGTAAGAAGTACGCCTGAAATAATAAAAACATTTTTAAAAAGTACAACCCTCTTGTTTGCACAGATAGATTTCAAAATACCTTTTGCCTACCAAAATATATTTAGAAAATACTTTTAAGTTACTTTGTTTCATTATTTAGCACAACTAGAAAGCTCTTTTTGCTTCATACTCATAGTGTGAGTTTTCAGGTTTAGATCTGTAGTTTTTTTTAATTGTATAGCTTTCCAAATTTAATTTTGTATTCTTTTAATGATTCCTCATTGGACATAATAGAACAGCAAAGACTTTGGTTACCATTTGTATTATGTATAGGTTTATGACAAGCTTAACTTGTACTTCACAATCAAAATCAATTACAGGTAAAGATATTCCTAATTACATGCTAGAAAATGAGTATCAATAAGTTTCTCTGCTAAAGTATGTGTAGCAGTTCAGACTTTATCTGATTTGTAATACTAGAAACATGTTCGGTTTCATCAGACTATTTTACTGCTTCTGTAATATCAAGATTAATCTTTGCTTTTCTATGTACAACTACAGGTAAGAACATCATTTACCTTAACTATGGCATCATATACCGTTGTTAAATAACCTCTATCACTTTTGCACAACAGCTCCATCTTGTGACTTTTGGAGGATTTTAAACAAACCAGGATACTGTTTAAGAACTTATCATAATTTATGTTCTGCCTTTATATTTTATAAATAATTAAAGGTGGCAAGAACACACAATACTTCCTTCTATTTAATTAGTTGATGGATAGAAAAATGTAAATACTGTATATCGAATTGTCCTAACAACTTCAGTAAATTCATATGTAGTATCTGATTACTAAACAAAATAAACGAGTTTTGGATAAAAAAAAAGCTTGAGACCTTCAATGTTGCAGTTGTGTTTTATATTGTTATTCTTTCATGTAAGTTCAATTATTCTAAATCTATTTAATAGGGTTCACCGAAAAAGATGTGAGACTCCAATGGCCATTCTAGCTTATTTGCTGTCATCAGTGAGCTACCCCAGTTGGGGAAGACCAGACTGGGATTCCAACCTTGGCTAATTTATTTGCTAGGCATAATATTTTGCAGATTTCAGAACTGCCAAAGTCACCCTGTTTAAAATTTTCTTGCATCAAATAAATTTCATTTTCAAGTGCTTTTTAAAATATTGGCTTAAGATTTGATAGTTATCTTTCTTAGATGCTTTTTAACATAGAATCAAATTATCCCATCTTTTCCTTGAATTTATCACCACTGTTTGACATGAGAAACTGATCTGAAGTCTCAGACAATAGTAGATTTAATAGCTACTGGCTCAATCTATGTCACTGCACCAACCTAGATGGGTAAATTTTTATTGAAGAAGCAGCTGCTTCATTATCAATCACTTTAAGCATCCTAACTGAGTAGCACATCACAGCAAAGCAGATTCAGCGCAGCAAATCCAATCTTCCCTGGCCAGACAGAAAGCGCAATTCAGCAAATGAGTCCAGTAAAGAGCTGATAATATTTAAAGTTTTTGACACACTGCAGGCCAAGAATGTTAGAAGCAAGTAAATATGCAAGCGATTACAGCTTCAACTCCCCAGAGATTCGTACTATCTCAGACCTCCGTGCCTTCCGCCGCGCCATAAAAACGCATTTATTCACCCAAGCCGGTCTGGCCTAACCACACCTATCTTCCGCCTACAAACTATTACTAATTTTACCTTAATTTTATAATTTTATTTTTAAATATTTGATATAAATTGGTTTTAAATTCAGCCACTGTCGTATATATTTTTTAATAATTTTAATATTATGTTGTATGTTGTGTTTTAATCTGGCTGTGCACTGCCCAGGGTCCCTTTGGTGAGAAGGAAGGTATAAAAGATTTCTTAAAAAAATTAAATTAAAATATAAAAATGAAATAAAAATATTCCTATTAGGGATCTCCCCAGGGGAGTCTAGTGATTTCAAGGGTAAATTATTAAAAGGAGCATCAAGCCCCTTCATTTTCTAAAGCTTGGCGAACAAACTAATCCGACCCTCCAGTGCCACGCCAACTTGCACCAACAGCGGGCTGGCTCCTCCTTACATACCGGCACTCTCCTGCCAGACAAGCGGAAGTTTGAAGTTTATTTTTATTTTTATACCGCCCTTCTCCCCGAAGGGACAACAGGGCGGTGCACAGCCATTTAAAAACAACAGTTAAAAAACAATGACAAAACATACAAGACAAAATTTAAAACAATTTGAATATATAATAGTTAATGGCCAAAAAATTTAAAAACCGGAATATAAAACCAATTTGTACCGGATGAAGAATATAAATAGATAAAATTATTTGAGGAGAGAGGAGTCGGTGTCTCTGACGGGGGAGGGGGAGGCTTCGCCCCTCCGCCGAGATGGACAAAATGGCGCAAAGCTCGGTCTATTTTTAAGAACAGGGAGCGCTGATGCGGTTTCTTGAAAGTGGCGCCATATTTTTTCGCTCTCCGTCCGACCACCCACGTCAGACAGACAGGCTCCGAAGAACCTGCGTTTCTGGGCCGCCCCAGGACCCTTTCCTGGCCTGGCAACCGTTTGAGAAAGGCCGAAGCGATGGCGCCTCCGCCAAACGCCTGCCTCTCCAGGCCTCGCTGCCGTCCGCTAGAAGGGGCCCACTCGTCGGACCCTATTTGCTTCATCCCTTTTCTCCGCTCGGAAGAACGAGGGAACCCGGCGCGGCCGGGGACGGCCTGCCAAAACCGGGGCGTGCGAGGCCTACCTGCCCGTTTCGGTGCGCGCTCCAGACGATTCTAAACGAACTGCGCGCGCATCCCCTCGCACGCGGCTCCCTCCGTCACGCGGCGAAGGGACGCGTCAAGTCTCGCGACGAAGCGATGCCTCTAATCTCGCGGCGGGTGATTCAGGACCCTCGAGTCTGGGGGAGGGGTCGGGTATTTTTATTCTCGCCCATCTGGTGGGTTCAATACAGCACCCAGGTGTAATGCGGACCAGGACGCGTTTAAGGATACAAACGAAGCGGGATGCTGTCGGAGTTTTCTTTTTAACCTGCTTTAACCAGCGGGCTACTTGTTTTTCAATTTCCCTTCGTGAAAACGGCGCGACCTCTCGCGGTAGGATCGGCCTTTAAAAAAAGAAAGAAAAAAGTACGGACTCGCGAAGCGTTGTGGGAAACGTAGTTCCAGCGGGCAGCCATACCTGGCCGAGTTTGGGCTCCTACGGTAGCGAGCTGGAATTCAAACACTTCTGGTCTGGCTCGTGCAACGTTACTGACTTGAGCCACGCTACCAATGGATGAATTATGCCAGTTGATCTAGTTGTGACTCTGTCCCACTGCTACCCGCTCCTCACTGAAATGACGGGAAAAAAAGTAAAGCTACTTATTGACTTGAGGCCACAATTGAGCCCAAAATTTCTCTTGCTAAACAGGACAGTTAAGTGAGTTTTGCTCCATTTACCACCTTTCTTGCCACAGTAAGTGAATCATTGCAGTTGTTCAGTTAGTAACATGGTTGTTAAGTGAATTTGAGTTCCCCATTGACTTTGATTGTCAGAAAGTTGCAAAAAGTGACCACGTGACCCTGGGGCACTGAAGCTGTTTTAAATACAGGCCAGTTGTCAAGTGCCAATCTTGAATGCATGACCATGGGGATGCTGCAATTGTTTTAAGGGTGAAAAATGGTCATAACTCACTTTTTTCAGTGCCACTGTAACTGGTCACTAAACAAATAGTTGTAAGTCAAGGACTACCTGTATCAGCATATTTTCTGTCCCCATTGCCAATTTCTATCCTGCCACTTCTACTTGGAGTTACTTGGATGGAAGAGAAACTAAAGGAGAAATATTACTTTCAACTTTACCTTGCCCTCCTTATGCTGGTCTATGGCTTGTAATAAATATTTGATTGATAAGATACTTAAGCACAATGGCTTAAGCCTTTTCACTCCTGAGCTGGGATTAGATGAAGGCCCAGCAGAAAATTGAGATGCTGCCAGGACATGTTTGTTCCATGTGCCACCAAGTGTAGAAAGGCCCCATAGTTTGTTCATAAGTGTATTTGATATGAGTATTGTGTCCTGGTGATCAATTAAAGGGTCGCTCCCATCGTTCCCAACTATAGGAACTTCCCAGTAGCTGATTGGCAGGCTGCCCACTTGAAACAGGATAAAAGGAAGCAGCCTGCCCTACAGCCCTCTGTTCTATCTGGTCAGCCACTGTAACCAATAAAGATATTAGAAAAACCTTGGCTCTGCTTCATCCTTACCTGACCCAGATCTACCGCAGATCTAACAATTATAATCTCAAGAACATCCAAAAGCAGGATGCAATTTAAAATTACACTGAGAAGAGAAAATAGGAACATTTCCATTTCTGTTGTGAATTTGAAGAGTACTTTAGCAGCTAGGAAGAGAGGCTGAGGAGTTTGAAAAGTTGAGATCTTTTTGAGCAGGAGACAGATGTTTTGGGTATCATGTTTTAGTGTACAGTGTTCTTCCTATTCCTTTCCTTTTGGATGTTAATGGTAAAGTCATGCCAGTATAGACTTGCCCTTTCTTGCCCATCGGGATTTTTTATGGTAGTGTTCTTGCTATAGGAATAATGATGAGATTACTTCCTGGATTAATGTGTTCTCTGTCATTTGTTTCCATTCATTGTAAGTACAGCGTAAACGTAAAACACTAATTTCTGATACTGTTTCCTATCCCTTTTCTTCGACATTCTTTTTTCGTGTATGTTAAATCATTCAGATTATTGTTCTTCAGAAATATACTGTTTTGTTTGGAATATGTGTGCAATGTCTTTTAGGTTACATTTAGATTTGAAGTAAAAGCATCGCACATCTCAAACACCATTGTATCACATTGCATATTTTGGGAAAAAATATTTGCGTTTTCTTAGAATGCATACAATTTAGCATAGAGAGCCAATTTGGTACAGTGGTTAAGCTACCAGGCTAGAAATCAGGCTCTGATGCTGCCTAATCATGAAAGCTAGCAGGATGACTTTGGGCTAGTCACTCTTTCTGAGTCCAACTCACCTCACTGGGTTATTATTGCACGGAAACTAGAGGGAGGAAGGAGCATTAGTTATATTTGTCAGCTGAATTATTTAAAAATAATAAATTGGATAAAAAATAAATACAAATAAAGAATTTAAAGCAGATATGAACTGTGTAGAAAATTACATCTATGAAAGAGTATTTATTTCTGAATTTTCTGATGCAAAAATGTTAGTGACATACACACAAACACACAAACGCACACAAAAATACATACATGAACCTAAGCCTAAGAAAATTATTCTAAATAGCGTAAGCGATGTGTTTCTGCTGTTTATAATAACAATATCATACCTTCAAGTTAAATATATTTTGGATTAATATACGTCTTCCCAGTCTCTATTTGTTATTTAGAGATTACTTAGAACAGAGCACTCTTTGTGCAAAGTAAAGCCTCGAAGTGTGGGGTGGCAAGGTGGGAGGGAAGAAAATGGAACGAAAATGAGATTAAAATTTTTCATATAAAGAAGTATTTTTTTTCTCTGTACACATCACAACAAATTACAGTGTAAAGTAATTATGAAATGTTTATACATATTTTGGTGGAATTAAAGTTAATTGTTGGAACAACTAAATGATAAATTATCACTAAAAGATATGACTTCTTACATGGGTTGCAAAAATAATTCTGTTTAAGAGCTGTATTATATGGCAAGGGCAGGAACCTTCTGTTTACTATAGGTTTAGTGGAGACAGCTATGTCGGAAACAGAAAAAAAAACTGTTCCAGAATGCATTGGGCAATGTCTCAGGCTACAATTAGAGACTAAGTTCCTCTGAAAATTAAGATTGTTTCTTGCATTATAGATTAGCAGTACCCAGGCCAGTGTTTGTTATCTTTTGTATTATGTTGTCATAATATTAGAAATTCAAAAACAAACTGCAGTACTGTTCTTTTTAACCAGTTTTATTTCCTTTGCTTATAAACACTGGTAGATATCACTGAATATGTACAGCTGATTATAGAGTATTCCTGGGGAAATATCAAACATGATCTAAAATTGAGTTAGAATTTTGTGGGTAGCTACATTGCTCAATTAAAAATGGCTTGAACTATAATGAAAATTTACTTAAAATCCCAATTTTATTAAAAGATGTACAATTCCCTAAAAACCTTTCATCTGATTTTCTTGATTTCTCAGGAAATGTTTGCATTTTAAAAAAAATCAGCTTTTTTAAAAAAGTACTTCATCACAAACATTATTTGAGACACAATTTTACAAATAATTTATTCATACAGTAAGAAAAACTATCTCTACTTGTAATCATTGTCGTTTACATGCAAAAATATTAAACTAACCAAATATACAAGCATCATTTTCTAGAATGAGCATCATATATAAAGCATATGTATATGTTGAAGCAAGAAGCAAGCCATTTCCCAAAATAATTAGTACTTTCAAGATACAGATAAACACAACCAAGAGCAAATTATACTATCGGTATAATAGACATATTTAATCTATAAAGCTGTATACATTATTTTTATGCCAACTTGTCAGCTGCCCAAGCTTCTGCCGGTGGTGGGGTGCTCAAAGGTGACAGGCCACGGTCAAGTGTGGCACCTTTCCAGTGGGCTCATCTGGGTCTCCCTGCCGGACTCCCCTGCTCAGCGCCTCTCTCGACACTGATGTGGACAGACAGGCTGGACCTCTGCGCCGTGGGGAAAGGCCTTCTGCCCCGAGGAGTGTGCTTGGAGGCAGTGTCAAACTCCGTGGGACCTCAGGATACCCTGTCGGTTTTGGGACAGGGGGGTCCGCGAGGTTCCATCAGGCCGAATGGCGCAGATGCCACAGGAACAGGGTGGGGAGGTGAAGTCCAAGCGCAGCAAGTTTGACACGGGGGTAGCAACCGGGCGGCTTTTCCGAAAGTCCCAGTGGTGCCTCTCGAGCCTGCCAGGAGGACCCTCAGCCGGGCTAGAATGTTGCTCCCCTCCAGCCGTGCACAGGAGACTGATCAAGAAACTTCTGCTCTCCTACACTGCGAGCCACTTTGGCCTCCCCTTGCCGGGTGCACTGACAGACCACCCGCTTCCCCAGGCAGGAGTTGCAGCCCCCGTGATTTGCTGCCACTCCTGGGAACTCAGATTGAGCCTGCCTAGCGGCGGGTTCTGGCACCCAACTGAAGCTTTCAGTCACTCAGAGAAGCATGCACGCCTTCACCAGGAATCTCCACAGCTGCTCACCCCCGGACCGGGATCGCAAAACTAGTGGGAGCTCTGCACAGGGAGCAGCTGCGCCTTCTCCTCAAGCAGGCTCTGCCACTTGTGCGGCCCAGAGCGCTTCTCTATGCAGCTGAAAGCTTTGGCTGGGCACCATAGGTTCACTATCACCTCTCTATAACATCAGCAGAATTTCACATCTAAAATTCAGACATCCAGTTTTGCAATGTTATTTCTTGGATTAATTCTTCAAAACACCAGCTACTTTAATATTGAAGGCTTGAACGGAGATCTTAATAGCTATTGAACACAATCACAGTTTAGATTTCTGACTTCATGGTTTATAGTTGAGCATGACCAATATTGAGAACTTGTGTCAGAAGACTATTTTCTGATATCATATATCACAATTCTGTGACACATATGGCAAATTATTAATAGATATATATATATGAGATGGATCACTGGAATACTTGAAATAGTTATGTAATTCTTAATTAAAGGTCTCCAAAACCTGAGTGCATTATTTTATTTATCAAATTTAATTTGCTTCCCATCTTGCAGTTCAAGGAGACTCTTAACGGTTCAACTTTCAAACATTAACCTAAAAACCAACCAACTGGTTATCTTTTTTGATTTATTCAAAATTGGGGTATAACAATCCACATTTCATAAATTGTCAACAAAGGTTGCCGAATGCCTGTAAATTATCCACTACATTACATTCAGTCATTTCCTCACAAAGAAGGATCTGTTCTCAAAAGGTGACACGTGAACCGGTATCTTATGGATTTCAATAGTAACAACATCTGCACAATGAACAGTATTTTACTTTTTGAGAAATAATAGCTAGAAACAAATGAATTATACTACACATCCGAGATGACTATGTTCCTGGCTGTGAAGAAAGCAATCTGGATCAGCGAGCTGAATTTCAAGTCTACCATCTAAGAGTGTTGTCAATTGGAAGAAATACCACAGATATTCGAAGAGTAATTTTAATTTAAATATATCTGGAATAATAAATACAACAGCATTTAAGGGGAAAAAACAGGATTAAATGTGAGAATTTGTTGAAGTTTCTCCTTGATTTACATTTTCTGTTTGCAGCGTGGGATTCAAAAACTGTCCTGATGCTCCAATGTATAGGCGTGATCTCATTGGCCATTTCTAGAAGATGAAGATGCAGGATAGATTAGTATTGCTTGCACAAATGAAGGAAATCAGCAGTTTTATTAGCAATTACATGAACTAAGTCAGTTCATCAGTCATGGAAGGGAGTATAAATTCTCCCATCTTTTATAACTTTCTATTTGCATTGGACCAATGCAAATAGTAAGCATGTGTAACATATGTGGGAATGTCCTTGAGAGACAGAAGAGCCATACCCAGGAGAACAGCTGGATAAGAGGTTGCTTAGCTTGCAACTTGAATGTGGGTATAACAAACTCAGAAGGGACAGTCCTTACTTTTCTGGGGCTATAAAGACAGTGAGGGGAAATATATTTTCAGATTTTACAAGATATATTAATGAAACCTTACAATAATGATACAGCTAGTTCATCTGCGTATGTTTCTTGTCTGGACCACCTTGCAAAATTGACATCATTGGTATGAAGAAGGAAGGAGATCTTGATACCCTCAGTAGGTTCCTTAGCTAGATTGAGCTCCCATGCCTATTTATTTTTATTGTGCTCCAGGTTTGCAATTATTGACAGCTTATCTCTACAAAACGTTTGTGAGCTGGTGAAAGAAGGTAAAAGATAACAATAGGCCAACACATTTACTACAAATAGGTTTAAATCATCATAAACTACCGTTGTACTTTAGATATTATTGCTCGTATACTCTTTATTGAAAAGAAAATAGTACAAATGTTTTCATCCATGTGTTTTCACACCAGATTTTTTAAAAATATTCTTTTTCATAAAGGTACACCACATCCAATATGATATTAATAAATACATCTGGAAATTTTATATTTAAAAAAAACTGCAAAAATTAATACACACACACACACATATTAGAAAATAAATCTCATTGATTTAGTTGTGCTTATCTAAAATAACCAGGCACAGGATCAGTGTGCTCATATCATATGTAAATACAACAAGCAGAGGTTTTCAACAGTGAGATTTAAAATAATAATAACTACCGGTGCCATTACTTCTCAGTGCTATTAGCCAGACCCTAACGTAAAATAATAAATTCCATTACTCTGTGAAGAAATGGGGAGTGAGCTCATCTGGTTTATAAACAATTAATGGAAATATTGCAGTTAAGTCATGAATATATAAATAGGATTCTGTAATGTTTATGTAGAGTAAGCCTCAGTGAACTGAAAAACTCTTCTTCCCAAACAGGATTTTAACCTTGTATCTTTTAAGGTAGAAACAGTGATAATAACAAATCCAAATCATACAACTGCACAATATAATATGGTCCTGTTTGGTAAGTGTTCAAACTAATGATAGTTCTGGCTGTCACAGCGTTCAAACAATCATGTGATTGCTATCCAGGTGCTTGACTCGCTAATACGATATTGCGGGTTCCCACGGGTTTCATTTGTGACCTTCTGTGCTGGTTTCCAACAAGCAAGTTAATAGAGAAACCAGAATTGCCATTGCTAAGAAGCACAATTCTGTGACATCGTGCTTACAACTGCATTGTACAGCAACTAAGGACGTAGTTATCTTAGGACTAATGAATACTATCCAGAGAATATGGTTTTTGAAATGTCTAAATGCTTTATGAAAAAAGAAAGTTAAATGATGGGGCTACCAGAATTTCAAATGATTACAAAGTCACTAAATGATGGCAAAGGAATATAGAAAAACATTGCAAGGCTATTCAGTCCTGCCATTTTTCTTGTTTATCTTGCCTGCTGCCTTGCCAAATGGGAGAATCCGGTATATGATATCTAAACAAAACTTCATATTGCAAATAAAGTAGCACGATGAAGAATAATACATTGTGAAAAATTGCTTTTTCTGTAACTTCTGTAATGATTCCTATAAATAAATTATGTACAATATTTTTCAAAGTTTTGTCTATGACATAATATACAGCTTACTTGAATAAAAACCTATAGTTCATAAACCTTCAATAGTTAAATATACTGCAATGCGGAATTGACTGGACTGTATTTATGGCAGGTCTGTTGGTCATGGCCAACACCTGGGTTCTCGACATTTATTTGAAAATGCTCCTGAGATGTCAATGGCACATCAATTATTTTAAAAATATGCTTTACTGTCTGCTTTGCATTATCATTTTTGCTGTATGTACTCCTGTCCAGAATTTGACTTTTTAAAAACAATTCAAAATATTATAATTTTTTGCTAGAGGACAGATATATGTGATTAATTATATATCAAGTCCATCATTGGTCCACATTTTAATAAAGCTAGTTTTAAAAAATGTATACAGGTTCATTCAAAATTACTGTTAGATGTTAGCGTTGGAAACAAATAATGAAAGAACTATTTACATCAATGTCCATTTAGTTTGGTTTAAGGTAATTTCTGATGACTATGCCTTTAAGTAGTAATTTCCTGAATTAAGCCAAGTATGATTTATGAAATAAATTACTTATTAAAGAGCTAGTAGAACTTTTTGTTGTTTGAACTTGCAATATGAACCAAATATGGTTCATAGGGCAGTGAATTTTACACTGGAGTAATTACTCCTCAATGGGATATATTTCGGCATATCCTGGGGGAAATGGGGCAATTTGTAATAACGTGTTTATGAATTGAGTATTCAGTTTGGGATTGCCACTGTCGAAATGCTTGTGTAAAATTACAGATACTATTTTTTTAGTGGGAATAATAACATTATTTGAGACTAGGAAAAGGAATAATTGACTCAAAGAGTTTACAAGCCACTGTCATAAGACATAAATACAAAGACCATATTGCTTTGTAATAAATCACTTAAAGCCCTGTCCCTTGTGTTGAACATAATAGTTATAGTACACACAGGTTTAATGCTGTATCTATTTGAAGTGTCATATGGAATCACATCAATGAATTGTGGTTCAGTTGGTTCTAATTGATTCTGCTGAGTCTGTAATGCTAAAGCTTTTTTATATAGACTAATGTACTTGTATATTAGTCTACCCCTTTGCCTGAAGATTTTGTACACAACGGAAAGGTTTTCAAACAATTCTATGACTGGATCTTCTAGGGAAAAAATCATTACTTGTTTTTGCCCTTCTTACCTTAACAGGGTGTAGGTAGCCATTCCCTCTCAGATTTCCCAAGCCCTTGCCAGGCAATTCTTCTTCATCCTGCAGGCTGCGGGTGAGATGGGCAATGTAGGTGGTGGCTAGAAGCAGTACATCCAACTTGGAGAGCTTAGTGTCAGGTGGTACAGAGGGTAGAGTTCTTTGTAACTCCAAGAAGGCATGTCGCAGAGTCTGCACTCGGCTACGCTCTCGGGCTGCATTGGCTGCTGCAGGTCTCCCCAAAATGGCTCCGGTCTGTTGTCCTAAGAAGTTAGTGCCAGATGTGGAGGGTGGCAGAGAGGCATTTGAGCTTGGAATATTGACCTCCTTGATGTTCTCGGGTGCATTTTTATAGTCCATCGGTAAGACCAAACCTGCAACCGAGAAGATGCAAATTCCCAGCTAATACCTTGGATACAACCACATTTTCTTTTTTAGAACGACATTGCTATTTGATTGTTAAGAACTTTCTGTTACAATTTTCAATATATTGAAATGTGTTCTCTTCGGGTGGGAGCCCTGTGCCAACAACCACTAACATTGCCATTTTATTTTTAAGATTTATTTATTTATTTGTTTGTTTGTTTTTGTTTGTTTGTTTGTTTGTATTTATATGCCGTCCCTCTCCATAGACTCCGGGCGGCTTACAATAAACAATATAAAAAGATGGGAGAATTCAGCTGAAAAATCATCAGCATACAGTTCTAACAACAGATTTAAAGTTCTAATGCATTTTCAGAAAATAATGGCCACATCTAAACACTATAGCACTAATTTTTAAGCACCTTAACTTGAAATAAATTTGGGGCCAATGTCTATTGTCTTTTAGAAGAAGCGAATCCCAGTGAATGTGACTTAGTATCTAGCAGATAGTATTAGTGTTGAAATGTTAATAAAGTGTACAGATAAACATGAGAAGTCACACTGTGCACGGCTCCCAATTACTTTATGGATATGTAAAGTACATTTCTTTACAGTCATGTGGAAGTGACTTTCTTCTGGGATTTTTAGATATATAATTTTTTGCATTTATTTTTACTTCCCAGTACTCCGCACACTACAGACTGGTATTTTCTGGTGGTTCTACAAGCAAGTACTAAAGAGATTCAATTCTATCCATTTATTTGGATGATTATTTAGGATTAGATGCTTCTACTACCATTAAAAATAAACAAATAAATATGCAAGAATATAAGCCTGAATTGTGAACTCATTTATTGAACTGTTTTCCTGTTTGATACTGATAAATGTTGGCTTTAAAAGATAAAGATTAAATAGATTTGGCATATCATTTGGAATTCTCTTTAAAATGCATGTTTTTGCAGTCTGCAAATCACAAAGTACATTGAATCTAACTTGTATTTGCATCCAGTCAATCTTACATTTACTGTGGACTTCATTCATCTGCGCTGTACCTTATAAATTATAATCTCTCTATAGTTAACAACAGTAGTTTTTGTTAGCAAAACTACCAAACAACTTATAAAAGTATATTAAACTTGTATGCTGCCTACCTTTATTATTTGACTTTAATAAAAAAAATCTCAGTTACAGACTTTTCATTCAACTGAAGATACTTTTCTGAAATCAAGCAGTGATGGAGAGGAGGCACAAAGGGGTAAAAAGGAGGTAGGATTGGAAATAGCTGGGCTCTCAATTTTTTACTGGTCAGCTTGAGAGCTCTGATTTCATTGCCTCAATTTCAGTTTCAAGTTTCTAAATTTAAAATGTATTATTGCTTAATAAATTAAACATAATAGAATTTTTTTCTTCAGTTAACATATATGATTGCCCTACAATTTTGCATTTTGTAAAGGCTTTCAAATGTATCCAGTTCTTTTTTGCTGTAAAATATTAGCATAATTTCGCATTAGTTCAGATTTTTAGTATTAGCGTTTAGCTTATTAAAACTATAAATTAAAATTATTTTATGAGCTATTTTACAGCATAGGATTGCATATAAGTAATACAATTGACCAAATTTTTCAATTAAAGCTGCATTTGCAGGTCAATGAATTTGTTGGCTATTTAGGATTTGTTGATACAGTATATGAATGAATAGTAAATAAATAAAACCAGCTTATATAGGAAAGAAAGATTTTGCTGTAAAACACTATTCTACATATTTATCTGAATGGCGCATAGCTGGAAAAATATTCCTGAGGCTTATTTCCACATACATGTTTAAAACATGAACAATCAGACTAAATACGCCTGTATAAGTTTGGCATCTCAATCCAAAACTTGAGACCAGTGGGAATCAAGTTCCACTGATTTGACAGCCAAATTTAAATTCACTCTGTTTTTATTCACAGCCCTATTTTTATTCACAGTCCTATTTCACTTAGAATGGATCTATCTATTTTAAAAATTAAATTATATTTATAAGCACACTAACTATAGAAGGATGGTCATTGGATTCATTTAAACCTACTGTACTGAAATAAAGTTTAGGAAAATGAGAGGGATCCACGCAAGAGTTGCGATTCAAGCTGCATTGAGGATCTTTAATTCCTCAAAGACACAACCTGTCCTAAGACAGATGGCAAGAGCGCACAACTGCGGCGCAAGGTGTTCTATACAATTAGGGAGCAACCAAACTTGAGTTATCTCCCCAAAGAGCGCGAGTGGCCGCTGCGAGAGTATTAAAAAGTTGCCTCAGAAGGAACTTACTTGATCTCCTGGGGCCCCGATCAGGGAGACAGGGCGCCGCCGCTCTCCGTTGCAGATCTAATCCAGGACGGGCGTGGGGAAGCCCGGGTCTTTTATAAGGGTTGGGGAGCGTGCCCACCAGCGCTCGGCTTTTGCTGACGCCTCCCGCCCCCCCCCGTCCGCGTCGCCCTCTGCCCGTCCTGGCGAGCGCTCTCGCCCGCGGGGAGTCGAAGCTGCTGCGCGCGAGAGCGGGGCTGCCCCTCGCCAAGCCGCAACGGCTCGCGCTTCGTCCTCCGAGATCCAGCCGCCACTTCGCAAATCGGATCGCCTTCGAGAATGATGACTTACAAGGTTGCGGATCCACCCAATTTTCCTGGTGTCGTGAAATCCCGGTGGCTTCCCGTTGCTTTTCCAACGGACCGTTTCGGCTTCTCAGACAAGTTTATAGTCTTGGCCTTCACAGACAGCAGGCCCCCGTCTAGGTCGGCAAAAATAAGAGCGTCTTCGCAGCATCTTGCAAAGTGTGAAATATTACGAACTCCTTCCTGCGCAACACGGGTTAGAACGGGGAAGGGACCCACTCAGGCTCCCTCCCTTAGCCACGCTAAGAACTGGACAGCTTTGGGCTACTCATGATCTCTCAGCCATCGTCATTTGCAATCTAATATAAGATGAGACTTAGGGGCATCCTGCACCATTGCAATAAATAAATTGAAATAAGACTATGTTTTTATAAATGATGTGTGTAGAATATGAGAATAGATAACCATTCTATAAAGGGTTTTCTCCGGCAGTTGTTGAATCCAGGTGTGTTTTAAAGTACAGACCTAAGAGAGGAGCTTTGAAACGGAACACCAGGATGACTACACATAATCTCTGTATTGAAGAACACTGGATTGTTTTAATATTAGTTACTCTATTTTTAAATTTAATTTATACATACTAATCTGAAAGTGTGCCTTGATGGCTTATGCACCTTCTCACAAATACAAGGGCATTTTGGGAAAAAACCTCCGTTTGGTTATCAATGACAGATACTCACAGATACTGAACTTTAATTATACACGTTAGAAAACTACAACATTACGTTACTTTCCAACATAATTGCCATTCAAATTGAGGCACTTGTCATAACATCTTATAAGGTTTGAAATTCCTTCTGCAAA
>JANHFO010001233.1:5436-17082 GCA_032468095.1 Pareas carinatus | reverse complement strand
ATTACTATTACTATTACTATTACTATTACTATTACTATTACTATTACTATTACTATTACTATTACTATTACTATTACGACTTATATACCGCTTAACAGTGCTTTACAGTACTCTCTCAGCAGTTTACATAGTCAGCATGTTGCCCTCAACAATCTGGGTCCTCATTTTACCGACCTCAGAAGGAAGTAAGGCTGAGTCAACCTTGAGCCAGTGAGAATCGAACTGCTGAACTGATGGCTGTCAGCAGAAATAGCCTGCAGTGCTGCTCTTAACCACTGCACCATCCTGGCTCCAAGTTCCTACTTGGAGATCTCCTGGGGAAACAACTTTTTTCCAACTTAAAAGTCTACTGTGTTAAATACAGGGCCACTCATCAGCTATATGGATAATAATTCTTATCATCTGAACTGATCTGATACATTATCTGCTTTTAAATTAAAGTTGGAACCTGATTTAAAAAAGCATTCAATGGGGAAAAGAATTTCTGAAGATACCTTTATAGAACTGTCAATACTTTAAAAATGAACATTGTCTAGGGATGGTTCCTTTCCCATACTTAGGATGCATTACAAAATTGATGCAAAAATACAAGTATACTCTGCTGAAAAACTATGGTCTCTCTGAAAGACTGATACTCAGAAAATAATAGCTACTTAACATATATACAGAATCACATATTCTCTCTTTTAAAATACTTGTGTATCACTGCTGTCCTTTAAAATATTTGTTTGTATGGGACTAATAATGTACATATTTAATTAATTTGCTACTAACAGCAGTTTTGCCTTTGTGAACACAAACTTGAAAAAAATGGACAAAATGCTACTTTAAAGGATAATGGAACTTTTATTTGCTCTTAACAATTACATATTCTGAAACTCTTCCAAATAAAAGAAGGTTAGCATGTAACCTACAATACCAATTGAAAAAAGAGATCATTTTACCTTGTCCCTTTTGGAAATGGCATAATTTGTGTAAATAATACTTGTCGAGATATATTCAAATCTTAAAAATAAGGTCACACTATTAGATTTGCAAGAAGGTAACTGAAAGTACCTCTTGCCTTGTGTGATTTGTGTAAATAAAGACATTTTTGACTCTTATGAATGAGCTAAAATGGTGAATAATCTTAGATGAAATCCCAATCCTTATAGTGAAATCCTGAATACTATGACTGAGAAATAAGTTCCAATCTATGTAGCAGGATTTAATTTTATGTGAGAGTATGGACAATTGAACTATAAATATGTGAAGAGTTGAAAACATAAGGTGTGTGCAAAACTGGTTGAGTGGGACATACTCCATACTTCCCATTATCTTCATTGTCCCTTATGTATTAGAAGAAAACCATCTGGAATGGAAAGCATAATAATGAACTTCTAAATGGTCTATTCATGATGTATAGTCATGCTCACTCTACATGCTTTTAATTAATTTGATATACATAGACATATTGGCTCTGAGCATAACTTCTCTGTTTGAAAAACCTTTCCAATGAATAGCAAAATAGTTTAGAACAGGGGTATCCAACCTTGGCAACTTTAAGGCTTGTGGACTTCAATTTCCAAAATTCTTCAGTCAACCATATAAAAAGCTCTCTCCTAGTCACAACTGCCACCTACTCTTTGAGCAGGAGTTGCAAGTTTAGGAAAAGTCCTAGATTGGATCTGACTAGGTTAGCACACCACATCCAGAACTAAGGATGATAAATTCCCTGATCCTAAGGCCTCTTGAGTCCACAGTCACTCCAACTTACCAGGGTTCAACTGAAGCCTGTTGTCTCTATTATGTATTGACTATTATATATGATTGCTGAATCATTGGGCTAAAATAGTTGAGCCTAGGTGGGCCCAAACTGTCTGTCTATGGGACTTCTTTGCACAGGAAATTACTGATTGCCTATTGGTCACTGCCTAGTGGCTACATGTACAGTATATATACCGTGTTTCCACAAAAATAAGACATCCTCCGAAAATAAGACCCACTTACATTTTTGCCTCTCGCTAGAATATAAGGCATCCCCCGAAAATAAGTGCTTCGAATTCACATGCTTGCAGCCAGCTGGGAAGCGCTTTGGAAGCGCTTTGGGTAGCCAGTGCCTCCCAGCTGGCTGCAAGCACACGAATTTGGAGTGCTGCAGTTTTCAGCCCACCCGGTTTCTCTGCACTCCGCTCAATCAGGTAAGGAGCCATCCGGGAGGGGTGTTTTTTGGGGGTGGGGGTAGGCCATCTTCCGTGTTTCCCCGAAATTAAGGCACCCCCCAAAACTAAAATATAGCGCTCCTTTGGGAGCAAAAATTAATATAAGACAGTGTCTTATTTTCGGGAAAACACAGTAGTTGCTGCTCAGCAGAGATTGCTGACTCTGTTCGGGCTTCTTTCTGTGTATGCTTGTTACTGCTATGTCTTCAATAAACCTGTTCCTGTTTGCAACCTCTGAGTCTTCAATGCCTCTCAGAACCCAGTATACAACAGTCTCCATCCAAACAGCTACAGACTCCAGGCATCATGTCTTGGATCACCAGAGATAGAAATAGAAAGTAATGTAAATATAAAGTGGGGTGTCATAGGCATGTGACATCATCCCATAGTGTTGGATGATCTTACAGTGGTTTCATGCAGATGTTAAAAAGGAGAGGAAAGAGCATCAAGTCCACAGTATATATTATGAGAACAGCAAATATAAGTGAGCTGGCAGACAATCTTCCCTGCTGCCAGTAATCAGGATGAATTGACAGCTTTCACTTCTCATCTTTATTTTAATGTTCTGGAATGTTTTATTGAGATATGTTATTTTGCATTGATTGATTTTGCTATTCAAATTTTCCTTTTTGTATGTCGCCCAGTATCATATAGTCTGGGTTCAGTGCCATTTAAATGTTTTTATCAAATCAAATCAATCAAGTTGACATGTTTACTTTTTTTAAAAAAAGTCAATCTATTTAATAGAACTTGCCTAAATGTGACCTGAACCATTCAACCAAATCTGTTTCCTCTCTAAAGCTTTTATCATTGCTGGGGTAGACCTTAGGGCAGTGATGGCAAGCGTTTTAGAGACTGAGTGCCCAAACTGCAACCC
This sequence comes from Pareas carinatus, assembly GCA_032468095.1. Taxonomy (NCBI): domain Eukaryota; kingdom Metazoa; phylum Chordata; class Lepidosauria; order Squamata; family Pareidae; genus Pareas; species Pareas carinatus. The sequence continues at coordinate 14,004 of JANHFO010001233.1, read as the reverse complement.
AAAAGCCACTTATTTATTGCAAAGTGCCAAGACGGCAACACACACACACACCGTGGCCATCGGTGAGCCCCAACAAGCTCAATGCGGGCCTTCCAGCAGCCTACCCCAACCTCTGCGGCCCGCTGTGAGCCATGATCACCTCCAACCTAGCTTCTCTCGTCTTTCACCCTTGCCACAGACTCTGTGCCACATTTGAGCCACCCCCCTTACCCCAGACAGGGGAGGGAGGAAGCGCTTCCATTGAGCCGCTGGGCAGAGGGGCAAGTGATGTCAGAAATGACCTCAGGCACATGTGAAGAAAGGAAGGAGAGCCCTAAGTCCCTCTAACTTTCTAGAAAAGGGGGAAATGGCTGCCAGGAAGCAATCTCCTTAGCGTCGGGGCCAGGAGAGCTGAGGCTCCAATGGTCTGGTATGTGGGGACGGGCCCACGCCCAATCCCCCTGAATAGGGGAAACTGCTCTAAACCCTTTACTCTTCCCAAAGAAAACATCAACGGGCACCATTCGGGAGAGTAAAGGGCTCCCACGACCTTTGACGACTGAGGCAACACCGGGTAATGACGAAAATGGCGGCAAGGACAGAGAAAGCGGAGATGGTGGCGATAGTGGTGACGCCAAAGGTCGGATCCTGCCCGGTTGGAGGCAACGAGCAGATCAGGGATGACGGTGACAGGGGGCCAGAGATGGAGGAAACAATGATCTGCGGTGGCATGGCTTAATTCCAGCTCCGAACCGCTTACATGCTGGTGTGGCCTGAAAGCCCAGGGCCTTCATTCCCTCCTGAAACCAATCTACCCTGACTAAACAGCAGGCCTCAATCATCTTAGCCATCTGCCTGCAGACTTTCTTCTTTTTCCCCTGGATCTTTTATTTGGAACATTCTAGACCACCAACCTTGTCTCCCTTGTCCCCTCTCACAGGCTTGGCCCATTAACATCAGGGGCCATCTTGATGACGGGTCCTAGGATCGAGAGAGATGGCACGCAGCCAATTCCCCCCTCCTTCCCAATTCCCTCCCCCTCTTCCCATTCCCTTTCCCTCACTCCCCATAATTTTATAAATATTGTTAAAGTTCAATGCTAGTTATTCAAGTTATCTGTGCACCACCAATTCCCCCTTTTCCCCTCCCAACTCCCTACCCCTCTTCCCATTCCCTTCTCCCCATATCCCAAATTTTGTAAATAATGTTAAAGTTCAATGTTACCTTTTTATGTTATCTGTACACCGTCCTGAGTCCTTCGGGAGAAGGGTTGTATATAAATCTAATTAAATAAAATAAAGAAATAGTAAAGAAATCTTTGCTGGGGCAATGTCGCATGTGCCCACAGAAAGGCCTATGAGTGCCGCCTCTGGCACTCGTACCATAGGTTCGCCATCACTGCCTTAGAGTAAAGGTAAAGGTCCCCCCTGCATGCTAGCCGATCCAACTTTAGGAGTGGTGCTCATCTCTGTTTCTAAGCTGAAGAGCCAGCACTGTCCGAAGATGTCCCCGTGGTTATGTGGTCGGCATACCTGAGGTGCATGAAGCGCTGTCACCTTCTCATTGAAGTTATCTCTATTTTTCTACTTGTGTTTTGTATGCTTTCAAAATGCTAGGTTAGCAGAGCAGAAGAGGTATACCTTACACAGTTACTCCTCTTGCTATGGATTCTCTGGGTACCCAAAATGTTACATTCCAAGACTGAGAAGGAAGTTTCAATAGGTTTTAGAAAAAGAGGGCCCATTGAACACTTGCAGGAGCATTTTATTCCGCAATGTTTTGTTGTAGGTCTCACTTGAGGGGAAATATTCACTTTTTTTTCTATAGCACTCCAATTATTACTTTTTTGAACACAAGCTAAGGATGTTTCTATTTGGAGACATGACACCCTTTATGTACTCAGGATGGTTCATTTTTTGAATCAGCCAGCAGATGTGTGGGGGGAGTTTGCCATTTTTTTTAGTAGCTCTCTCAACCTGCAGCACCTTTTTCTATCATTTCTTTAACCTCCTTCTCAAGTTGAAAGAGCTATTTGTCAGATCAGTGGTTAGAATGGCAAGGACAAATTTTCATTTCATGAGTTTAGACTCATGGGGTGCTTGCTCATTGCGTTCTCCCAAGCAAATTCATTTTTTTAAATGAATGTACAGTATGCTGACAGGTTCATTAGTGAAAAATGGTTCATACATGCCTTATTCCAAAAGATAATTTGAACAACATGCTTGGCACATTATTAAGAGCACTTATTATCCTTTAAAAAAACAAAAGCAGTCAGGAGAAATGTTTGCCTTCATTTTTTCCCCTTTTCTTTTCTGAAGAGCTTTCACTTGCTTTTATCTGTGTCAGACAAGACGCGTTGATAGGTTTTTGATGCAGGGTGAATTTTAAGCAGGTTCGCTTTATGCAAAAGCAAGCTGTCAGGGGTGTATCAAGGAACGAGCATAGAAGAAGGCCTCTCCATGGCTACTATAGAAACTCTATCGGAAAAATAATAACGCAGCTCATTTAGAATTCTTATTTCTAAAATATAAACTGGGGGGTTGCTTCTTACTACACACACACATACACACACACACACACACACACACACAGTGCATTTGTTTGTTTTTTCAGATTAAGTATTCCCCACTTAGCAGCATCCATGAGAGAGGGGGATAAAAACCAATACACAATGCAGCATCCCATCAGTCTTATTGACAATCTTGACTGCCTGCAAAAATCATTGTCTTTCCCCAACAGATTTCTGCCAAAAAAATCCTATTTTGTTTTATATGTATAAAACATGCATATGTACATATGTGTGGATAGACAGGCAGACAGACAGACAGATATTCATACATGCATGCATGCATGTATACGTACATACATATGCATGCACACACACACGCATGCATGCACGCTCTTGTTTTATGACTCTAAAAGTATCTAAAAACAAGGGTAGGATCATCAAATGGGTATAGGTGAGAATAAAGGTTTGTATATGGAAGACTAAATCTGTCAAATTACAGAGTATTCTAATATGGCAAATGTGGAGCTCATTAAGCTAGTTTATGGCACAGGTCATCATCCATTTAATTGCAAGTGCTACTGCGCAGAACCTGGCAACATTATATATTGTAACTGGGTTGATATCTGAAAGCAGAATGGACATGCAGAATTGTCCTATGTGCCCTGGATTTTTATGCAATAAGGGTAAGATAAGGCTAGTACAAATGTTTCTCTGTAGTGGCACTGGAAAATCACTTGCTCTGTTGTTTCAGTGTGTCCAGAATCCCAGCGACATTGTCTCTCTGGATAAGGAATCTTCCTGTATCAGTCTTCAAGGACAGCTAAGGGGAGAGCATGACAGTAAAGGACTTCTGAGGTTTAGGTATGCCATAGGGGAGGTAGAGTACCTGTTGGATTCACTGGCAATAAAGGTTGGGGACCAACTTGGCTAGATCCAATTGCTGCTCTATGTCTACTGCATGCTATTTTACTACATGCCATTTTAATGATCATAGCCATGCTGAGTAGAAGACCTGGAGATAAAGTCAAGGATGAGATTTGGGTTGCCACTGCCTGTTTCCAAATGGATTGAAAATCATCACTCAGTTTAGACTAGAAGCATTTGCTTCCTAACTAATCCTAATATAGCTTGCTTATGAAAATGGAAAATTCCAAAATAGCAGATTTTTATTTATTTATTTATTTATTATTTAATTTTATTTCTATTCCGGCCTTTTCCCGAGGGACATAGGGCAGCTTACAGGCAATTAAAATAGATAATACATACAATTAAAACATGATTAAAAGAAATTAAATAGGGCCTGAAGTTAAAAAAGTTAAAAAAGGGGAGCAATAAAATTATATCCCGTCCAGAGGTCTGTAATCGATTGAATAGCAGGGGGGAGGTCATTCCAGAAGAACAAGATGTAATGGTATGTGGGAATGGCCTTGGAAGTGAAGAAAATGGGGCGTACTTTCAAACGTGCAAGATTCTATCAATGGAACCCTGTAATAACTTTGTAATATTGAACTACTGCTACTACTACTACCACCATTGGTGGCACAATGGTTAGAATGAAGTGTTGTAGGCTAACTCTGCCCACAGCCAGGAGTTTGATTCTGACCAGTCAAAATTGACTCAGCCTTTTATCCTTCCGAGGTTGGTAAAATGAGGACCCAGATTGTTAGGGACAATATGCTGAATCTGTAAAATACTGAGAGTGCTGTAAAGCACTATAGGGAGGTATATAAGTCCAAGTGCTATTGCTAATAAAGATAGCTAGTATTCCTGGCTGTGCTTCTTGTCTAGACTACCTCACAAAGCTGACATCAATCTTGTAAGCATGAAAGTAACTCTACTTATGTTCATTGTTATTCTCCCCAAAAGCAGGGAGAGTCCCTTCTGAGATGTTTTCACGATCAAATTTTGTTTATCAAACCTTTAGACTGAGGCACTTTTTGTTTTCCAAGGACATTTGCACATACCATTACAAAGAGTGCCAGCAGTAGTACATTTTTGGAACTACTTCACTGGTCGGCTTGAGAAAAGCTAATGGACTCTGATGAATCCTAATAATTGCTACGACAGAGATAGCCATGTACTGTTGTGCAATTGAATCTGAAGATCTGAGAATTAGAAAGACTACTGATGCATAACATAGAGAATGCATACAAACAATAGAACTATTGTTTTTCAGGATTTAAAAAATGGGGTGGGGAATAATAATGCTAATAATAATAATGGGTAGAACACTGTTCCTTGCTCTCTAGGGCTCTCAAATCTCCTTAACATAATTTACCATAATGAACTTTGGGTATAATATATACATGAGGCTTCAGGAAAGTAGGGGAATTGCCTCCTATCCTAGCCTACCATCAGTAGAACTGTAAATTGAATTTCTCACTGGTATTCTGTGATCATGCAGTCAACATCATCTTAACCCTTTGTTGCAGCATGCATCTGATTCATAATCAATTTATCATTGATTGTATTAAAAGTAGTCTTACTAATTAACTTGTTCTTTAAATTTCCTGATTGCCATTCTCCAGTTATAATGCAAATTGGCTTTTCTCAAATTTGTATGTCTTTATTTGAAATTTCATCCTGGGTTTTTCTGAACCAGGCTCTCCATTCTTCCAGAATAATATTGATTCCTCCCCCCCCCCCACTTTATGCAGTGTACAAATGTGGTAAAATTTCTGTTCACCAGGCAGTATTATATCGTAGGTACTATCATCATAAAGAAACTAATGAGGTGTTGAAAAAGATTTTCCTGCAAATATCATATATTCTTTCTTGATAGGTTAGCATATTCCATCACCAAAATCTGGACTGATTTTTGACATTTTCTTTGTAGAAAGGAAGTGATAGTCAGGGTGAGTAACTGACCAAATTTAGTTTCTTTTAGATATCTTTTAGATAGACTCATAGATATTTGAAGATCCTTTTTGAATTCCAATTTCTCAATGCAGCAAATGCCAAAATAGATTTCTGTTCATAAGGAAGCTGTTCTGGGTGTATAGAGAAGCTTTTCTTTGGTGAATGCTACCAGGTGCTATTCAAACATTTGGTTTTGGCACATATTAAAAAAGCCAGCTTTTGCACAGCAAGAAATTTCTCTTTCTTTGGAACCTCAATGATGTGCTCCTAGATAAAATTCTGTACAGTCCCGAGTCCTTAAAGCCCCCTATTATAGGATTCTCTATATTGAGCCGGAACTATTTTCAAATTTGACATAGTTATTTATTGCTGAAGCTGCAATTTCAAGAAGAATCTTTATTGTAGTTTGACCTTTTGTATTATTAAGTTTGGGCTTGATAAAAATTAATTTATACATCCCTTTTCATGAATTAGACTCATATAACTCAAATGTGATATTTGGCTTTCATATAGACTGGTACTCAGTAATTCCACCTATGTCTTTTAGAAAGGACTGAATTTATCTGGAAAAGTGTCTACTGTTTGATGCACATGCAGATTTTTAGTTTCCCCTATGATTAATTTTATTTAAATTTTACACTTTAGTAATTTACTAGTTAATAGTAATTTGCTTTATATAGAGATATTTAGTTAAATCTATTCTTTGTTACATGCATGCAATATTTCCTGTACAATTGGCTGCTGTACAATCCCTGAGCATTATGAACCTCCTATATATTTGTTGGCAAGGTGTTTCCTTCAAATCCTCCATCTCTTTTTCTCCAAAATTCTCTTGTGTTGTTGTCAAAAAGTTCAAATTTTGTTTTCATTAATATAAGGCACTATGTTGCAAAAGATTGCAGATTTGTCAGTTTTCTTTTGCATACTTAAGATGTTGACTTTTGAGATGAGGTTGAAGACTCCCCCATGCAAAATCATTGTATAAACAATGTTCTTCTATGGACAGGCAGTCTAGTTAGTCAACTAAATTTCAGTAGATCATTTATGAGGATTTCTGGTTTCTGTTTTGTACATCTTAGTTTTCAGGCCATTCTAGTGGAATTTTTTTTAGTCTTCACCACATCAGCAAGAAATTGAAACCGGAAGAGAGATTGGTTATTTCAGCAAGTTATTAATCTGAAACTATCTTTCAAATTGATCACGAAGTCTCTACCTGACCAGGAGTGCCTAAACTTTTGCATATGGTTATGTCTCTAATATAAGAAATACAGTGGAAAAGGGAGTTGAATCCTCTAGTGCTGTTTTAAGGCATAGTTTGCAGTTGGTCTTGATCACATTGACTTACATTAGAAACCCATCCCTCTGTGTCAAATAACATGCTATTTGAACAGTGACTCCAGAATAGGGAAATATTGAAAATCTGAAGTATTTCTGTTCTACAGAAGGCCTCTGTAATACTTCAGAATGAATAATTTGGTCACCAAAATATATGGTAGAATACCAAGCATGACTTCATGAAGTTTGCTTCTTTTCCTCAAGCTGACGACATTTCTCTGGGGAATGGTGATGACATCCTGAAGGAATTACTTCCTAGACATGACAGAAGACCCATTTCGATTGATTCTGTGGCAACTGAGCCATGGCTTAGACCTGGAACATCAGAAACCCTTAGAAGACTCATGGCTGAGCAGTCAAGTCAAGCTAAACCAACTTCTGAGAAGAGCATAACATTCAATTGGCAGGGGCTGTCAACTGCCCATGGCTAAATAAATCTGTGTTAAAGTTGTTTGTGCCTTTCAAAAGTTTCTTCACTATTGCACTTTTACATTCATAGTTGATTGTGAAAACAATGCCTACCTTTGTTCAATTATCAATATATTACTGATAACATCTAAATTTGGAAATATATTCCCATAGCTTCAGAATATAGCTAAATGTTTAGTTTAGTGTACATTTAATGGTAGTGAGGCAAACTTTTCAAGTTTATTTTTGGATTATTATTTTTCTCTGAAAAATTACCTCAGACTTCTGCAAGATTGAGAAATATTACCTGAATGTAAGCAAATAAAATACTGTGGTTTATTGTTCTTAGACATATAATGTTTAGAGACTACCCAGGATTTAAATTCATTGCTGCTTTACGTCTAGCCCACAAGTCTTATCCAATCATTTGTTCTAAAATGCTAAAGTGCTGTTTTATATTTATACGTGTATATGGGTGTTCAAATGTCAATAGTGAATTCTATAGATGTATTTATGTTCATGACTTAAAATGACAAAATTATATTTTTATCAGGATTCTAATGAAGTATTTATGAAGATGTATATTTTGTGAAATGAATAAATTTTCTTTAATAATGAAAGTTCTTGTGATTCCTTGAAGATGCTTCTTTTTCATTGCAGTAGAAATGGCATGTGGGTTGAATTTCATTATGGAACTAAATTCTGACTGAACTGTATTAAGTACAAACCCTTCACATTTATTTGGTAGGAAAAAATACAAATGTTGCTGGCTGAAGGCAAAGCTGCAGGGCCCGATCAATACAAATTCCAACTCTGCAAGGTGTTTGCTGTATGTTACACATACTATTTAATATTTAATAGTATATGTAACATACCATTAAAATGGACTCATTCCAACAAGAATCAGTTTCTCAACTATAAAATTTGGAAGGCTGGATGGGTAGAAAAAAGTACCTTGAAGAATTTTCTGATCACCTAAATAGAACTTTGTCCGGGATGTAGTTAAAATTCTCCTTTATTGAACATTTAATTGTAACAATGAACAATTGCTTTTAGCTAAATATACAGGAGAATGGAAGAGAAGTTATAATAGCAAAATACAGTAATTTGCACATCAGTCATTGGCAACTTCATTGGTTCCTAACCTCTTTCCCTCCAAATAGGGAAGCTTTATTGAATCTCTCATTTGGAGTCCAAAAATTACTTCATAATAAATTGAGCTCCTGTTCTTAGTTGCCTGATACAGGGGAAAGAGATATACTACATCAGTTTTCCCAAGAGAATAGTATTTTCTCAGAGTAGGGTCACTCTTCTGCCTCATTTGAAATCTTTCCCATTCTTATAGCTACTCTATAGTTCTAAGAGTAACGATCCAGCAGTCTTGTTCTCATCACAGACTAGGAAGCTGCTGCATTGCCTTTTCTGCTCTGTATAACAGATAAGCCACCTTACTGGATGATGAAGCTATTAGTCTTGAT
>JANHFO010001231.1:142340-156313 GCA_032468095.1 Pareas carinatus | reverse complement strand
GAACACCATCGGCATTGACAAATACGCCATCAGTCAGTTGCAAAAGGCAGCTTTGCTGGGAACGGCTTCCATCCTGCAACGGTATCTGTGACACCACCAACATCCACATCTGCCTATCCCAGGTCCTTGGTAAGGACATGATAGGTAGACAAAAATGCCAAATCCAGTCTCAAAATCTGGCAGACTGTGCGATGAACCATAATAATAATACATTTTGCATTAAAAAAAAATCTTTTGAAAAAAGAAGGGAAAAGAAGACAATAGATGCAAATTAAGTATAAAAGCAGGAACATGAAACAGCAAGCAGTCTTCAGGAAATGTCACTGTCTGTTATTTACTATTAACTCAGTTTTATTTAGGATAAAATGCCCAGGAACAGGATAGACACGCAACGGAGACTCGTTTTTTTCTTTTTCTTTTTTTTCGAACAGACAGAGATATGAATTTTAAACGGATTCTACAACATAGAAAGAGGATAAATACATTGTGCTTATCCCAAGGCAATTTGGGGCTTTGCCTGCTGTGTAAAAACAGCGGGAAAAGGGAAGGAGTATTCAGCAGATTTAATTTCTGTACAGGTGATCTTTTCTTTCTCGCTTTTTTTTACAGGGAATGTAAAGTATATGAGCGTGGAGACCCTTTCTCAATTGTTTACAACTTCAACTAAATGAGTATATATTTACTAGCATTTATAACGTGGTGACCAAAATGGAATGCAGTATTCTAGATGTGATCTTATTAAGGTTTTAGAGAGTGGTATTAGTATCTCACATGATCTTGATTCATTTCCTCTGTTGATGCAACTCAGGATTGTTTGATGGAGCCAGTGAGGTGCTAGGATTGTACATTTATTCAGTGCAGAGAGGTTGCTAAAGGAGATTGGAGGTAAATCCAAGGCTTTTCTATGTTCTTTTTTATGTAAATTCTAGCACTATTAAACTCATCTTTTACTATTCTAGACAAACCTAGATCTGGCAGCTGTAGGGGCCTGTGAAAATCAATAAAAAAATCTTGTACAAAACTTTCAATATCTAATCAGCATGATTAAAACTACAGAAGATTTTTTTTAAAAAAAACCATCTGAGGGATCTGTGTGCATGTTTGTATGTATGAGCACACATATTTGTCTACATTTTCCCCAAAAATGGATCAAAGTGAAACAGCCATTTTTAAATGTCCATTGACTCACTTAGCATTTTGATTGGCTGAAACTAATGGTCCTCACTTCCATTCATTTTGTTAGAGAAAAGAAAATGTCAACAAAGAAAATGTCATGATCAAAGCAGGCAAAATTATCTGTACTATCTTGGAAAAAAAGAGCACCAACAGGTAAGTAACATGCCTAAACACGATATTATAGACATATTATTTATTTATTTATTTAGTCAAGCATATATGAGAAAAAAACAAGTAAAGTAGGAATATACTATATAAACATGTAGGTTTAGATAGGTATAAGCAAATGCATAATAATAAATAAGTATGAATAAACGGGGACAGTAGGACAGGGATCGTAGTGCGCTTATGCATGCCCCCTTATAGACCTCTTAGATATGGTGTGAGGTCCACAGTAGCTAGTTTAAGGTTAAAGAATTGGGGGGTATTTGAGGATGTAACAACAGTGTAGGGAGTGAGTTTCAGGAATTGACCATTCTGTTACTAAAGTCATATTTTCTGTAATCGAGTATGGAGCGATTCACTCTGTTGTTAGCCTGTGTATTATTGTGGATTGAAACTGAAGTATTCATTCATAGGTAGAACATTGTAACAGACAATTTTGTGTACTAGGCTTAGGTCAAACTATAGGCGGCATAGTTCTAAGCTTTCTAGAATTTCAAGCCTGGTGGCATAAGATATTCTATTGCGGACTGAGGAATGAAGTACTCTTCTCGCAAAATACGTCTGGACTTGTTCAATTGTATTAATGTCTCTTAAATAATATGGGTTCCATGCAGATGAGCTGTATTTGAGAATTAGTCTGGCAAAGATTTTATATGCCCTGATTTGCAGTTCAATATTATCAGAAAAGAAGTTTCGCAGAATTAGGTTGACAACTCTTAATGCTTTTTTGGCAATGCTGTTACAGTGAGCTCTGGGGCTTAGACCTTTTGAGATGAGTACTCCTAGGTCTTTGACAGAGTGAGGGTTGTCTTCAAGGTTGTAACCACCTAGCTTGTATTTAATGTTCTGATTCTTTTTACCAATGTGTTCGATAGAGCATTTGCTTGTAGAGATTTGACATTGCCATTTGTTCGACCATTCAGACACATAGTCAAGGTCACATTGTAAGGCAGTAGTGTTGTCTGTGATGTTAAACAGTTTTACATCATTAGCAAAGAGGACACAGTTGCTTTTGATGTGATCGCAAAGGTTGTTTATGTATATTAAAATTAGGGTGGGTTCTAGAACTTTGCCTTGGGGGACACTGCTGTTAACTGGTGCAGGGTTTGATATGGCACTCCTTATTTTAACTACTTGTTGTCTGTTTGACAGGAATGCATCTATCCATTTATGCAGTGATCCAGTAATGCTGTAAGATCGTAGTTTTTATAGTAGTTTGTCATGTACCACTGAGTCAAAGGCTTTGATGAAGTCTATGTAAATTGCATCTATTGCTTTACCCTGGTGTCGTGCCTCAGCTTTCATCCCTGCCTTCTTTGCTGGATGAGGACTCTTCTGATGACTCAGTGGAGGAAGGCCCCTCACATCTTGCTGCTCCACCCTTGCCTTGTCTGCCCTCTCCCTCCCTGCAGCTGCTTTGCCAGAAGTAGCAGGGGAGGAAGACAAAGAGGGCAGAGGGAGAACCAACTCAGGAAGACAATCAACAACTGGGAGATGCCAAGCCTGAGTCTGGCATAGCTGATGGGGATCTCTTTGATGCCAGAGTGAGTAGATGAGTCAGAAGGGAGGAGCTGCAATCACAGCCTCACCAGGCGATTGGTAATCGTCGGGGGTGTGGCAGGTGGTCCCCACTCTCCGAAGAGGCTTAAAATGAGCCAGGAATCAACAGGCTTCTAGTTTCAGCAACTGATTGATTCCTGGCTTCTGTTTCGACACCTTTGATTCCTGACCCTGGCTTGGCTTCTATTGTGGCATTCTTGACCTCGGTCTGACTTCTGCTTGCTGCATTCCTGCTTCAACTTCGGATGGGACTCTGTGTATTTTTTGGCATTCTTGATCTCAGCTGGGCTTCTGCTTTCTGTATTTGTGCTTTGATCTTGGACTGGACTCTGTGTATTGCAGGCTTCTTGACCTCAGACTTGATTAGTGACTACAGCACATTCTGCTGACCCTTGGAACCCAGACTGTGGACCTTGTAAGTCGTGTTCCAGTAATCCTTTCCTGGCATCTTGCTCCTGCTAGCCCCCCTGCCCAGAACACAGGGTCACGTTGTGTAATCCAAATGTTTTTGCAGTGTATGAACTGTAGATTACAGGACAATTTTTTTCTGAAGCCAAACTGATTGTTAGATAGTAGTTTATTTGACTCTAAGTGGAGGATAATGGATTGGTTGATGATTGATTCCATGACTTTGCAGATGACACAACATAATGAGATTGGTCTGTAATTTTCAACTAGGCTAGGGTCTCCCTTTTTGAAGATAGAAATGACTGCAGCTAATGACCATAAGTCAGGCAAAGTGCTGGATCTGTTGGATATCTCATAGATTATGTTTAATGGCTCAGCTATGGTGGTGGAGAGTTTTTTGAAGGAAGAAAATGAATATTTAACTGATTATGGAAAGTTTTAAAGATAGAGTATAGTTTTATGGTTTTGTTAATATGCAATCGATTTTTTTGAGAGTTATGAATCATAATTTTGCACAACCTATTGACCCAAAGGTGCTTTTTCAAACTGAACTGAAGAATTTTCTTGGATGAGAAGCAAAGCATCTTCAAGGAAAAGCAAAATCCAGTTGCCTTTGAAACAACCATGACCTGCTTGACTGAGAATCTCCATAGACATTCACAACATATTGTACTTTTATCTGATAGCTTCATTAGAATGAATATTAATTTATTTCAAAGTTTCTGTTATATCCACTAAGCAGATCTGAGTTATACTTGAGCAAGGCTGTCAACAGCTTGTTTGCTAAGTTAGAGAAATGTGTTATTGATTTTCCTGTTTTGAATTATTTGAGTACCACATCTCTTCCAAGGGCATCAGAAGGATCCTTTCAAAGTAGAACATATTTATTCCCAGTAACCCACCCCACCAAATTGTCAAGAAGGTGAAGTGGTTCTTGGGCTTTTCAGCTTTTCTGTCAACTTTGCAGCTCACAGAAAACCTTTAACGTATTTACTAAGAAAGGAGAGTGGGATTTCAATGCTCAACAAGGCTTTCACTCAAACAATACTTATTTTAAAAGTGTTTTTTTTGCCTAGTACTTTTTTAAATAAATGGCTGCTACAGGCAGAAGAAAAAACAACACATACACCAAAGAAAGAAACAAACATGCTCCACAGGACCTTTGGCAATCAGTAGCTATTTAATACTGCTAAAAACCTATGCAAAGAAATTCACATCCTGCTGAAGACCAAAAATGTGGAACATCAATAAACTCGCAGATTTATACAGTGCCGTTCCAGGTGGGCACAATCCTCCCATTTTAGCTTTTATATCTCCTATAGTCAAAGCTTGCACAATGTGGAAGCTTATGTTATTTTGTGCAAGCTTGAATATACTCTCACTTTTCTACTCTCTATCCTGCAACCCGAGAACTTTGTCCTACATATCTGACATCAGGCTCAGTCTGTGAAACTCTGGCAACTGGAAGACACACTCCTCAGAAGCATGAGAGTGGCTGAAATTGCATGTATGATCTGAAAAGTCCTCCCCCTTTTCTTAGAAATTGAGAGAGTACTATTGTGGTTTATTATACACACTCCTTTATTGAGAGTGATTTATTATGGGATCTAACATAATCGCTGTCCAGCTGGGGAGTAGTGTTAGACTTAGATTAGCATCCATTTTCTGCTCTAGAACTCTTGGTGGCTTTGCGTCTAGGCAGGTGCCAAAGTCTACGTTTCTCATTATTACATTGTTAGTATGCCAAGTCTTTAACCTTTAAGCCACATGAACTATTTCATTCCCATGGAGCCTGCTTTAGAACATGATTTCCTTTGGATTTTATTACTGACCTGCCATGACACCTGTCAAGGGCCTGGATGCCAACCGGCCATTATCAACCCTTTCCCCCTAAGATGGTTCAATCCTCAATCAGGTTTCTCCTCCTGTATAACTTCCAGCCCATGTTTTCAGAATCAAAGCAAAACCAAACACTTCAAACAGATTTGTTCCATTAACAAGCCTTTTTTCACCAACATTTTTTTTTCATTTTTCCCCTTTGTGTATCACTCTAAATCCAATTGAATGAACAAATATTAACCTGGAGCAATAATTTCATTGCCACATCAGCCTACTAGTTGAACTATTGCTAATGGGTAGTTCACATATAAATGTAATCAGGTAATGGAGCATGTCGTAAAGTGAATGCAACAGTTGTAAAGTTGCGGTATTGTTAAGCAAACCCCTTGTTCGCCATGACATGGTTTTGCTGAAAACTAGAAGTGTCAGTTTTGAGCAAAGCTGCCCTAAGAAACAGTTATGTGACTGTGGGATGCTACAAACAACTAAATGCAGCCATGTTGGCAAACATACAAGTTCAGTCATGTGGAACTTTGGAAGCAGATCATGAGTTCCATTTTTCAGATTCATTAAAGCTTCAAACCATCATTAAGCAGCTGGACATAACTAGAGGACTGTCTGATTATTGAACTGCATGTTGCTGTTACAAGCCTCCAATAGTTACTACTCCTACCTATCTGATACCTTCCCATCCTTCCTTATTCCTTAGTCCTGCCCCACCTTTCTTTAGGAATATCAGGGGGTGCAAGAATTCTTCCAAGAATAACTTGTTTTTGCCCAGGCTTTGTACAAATTGCTGACTGTCATCAACAGGAAGTCTACTTCCCAACTGTTGTTGGGGATCAAATTTGGCTCACTATCAGATTTATTGCATCATTTATTTTATCTACAATTTTTGCAAGAGTAAAACCACATATGTTATTTTCCCATTTTCACCTGATCCCTGAACAGAGTCATGCTGCTGGCCATCCTTTGATCGCAGAGGGGAGGAGAGAAGAATGTGAGGTAGAATACATTCTGCATTCTTAGTGCAGGAAAACCAGTCTGGAATATCTGATTCACTGGAGCAGTGTTTCTCAACTTTAAGAGCTTTAAGATGCCTGGACTTCAACTCCCAGAATTCCCTTTGCTGGTTGAGAAATTCTGGGACTTAAAGTCCAAAGTCTTAAAGTTACCAAGATGGAGAAACACTGCATCAGGGAGTCTACTTAGACACAAATAAATTCTCTGAAACAGCAGACAATGTCCATGTGCCTCAGCTTCTTTGATAGTTCAGCTTGCAATACCCATACAAATTCTCGTATCTTCACTAGCCTCACATCAGGCCTCACCATATCAATCCAATTTGGTAGCAATATAAATTTAATAAATAAAAAATAAAATTGATATTTTCAGCTCTAATGGGAGTCACCTTTGGGAACCAGGTAATGATGCTCATGTCACTCTCAATAGGGAATGAAAATCCCTTCAACAAAATTGCAAGAAGGTGGACAAATGTGTAAATCTGTAACATAAATTAAAAAATTTCTCCTGGAAAATTCTATTGGTACCCATAGTTCTGTTTCCACACTCTTCCCCAATCAGCTGTTTGTTGTCAGTACATTTTGGACACATTTCCTTTTATACTCCCCTTTTCTTCTTGGACAAGATGGGTTCTTATGGGTTATGGAACCTGTATAGGAATTCACCACGTTTTGTGCTCTGTACTGACTCCTCTCTGGTAGTGATCCAATTTTCGTCTTTCTACTTCACCAAGGAGAGACAGGGAGGAAAGGTGGAAAATCCTTTCCCTCCATATTTCCCTGGAGATAAGTTCCCAAACAGCATTGTTTTTATTAGGACAGTATAAATAGGGCAGGCACTGAAGCCATTCAAAAACAGCATCATTATGTTTTTGCAGTAAATATATCTCAAAATCCTTGCCTGCCCTACCTCCAGTTCTGAGATTTGCTGAGAGAGGTCTGACATGGTGTCAGAGAAAGAATGGGTACCCCTGCCCTCTTTTGACTTTGACTCTACCCACAGTTCTCTGACTGATTACCCCAGACAAATTAGAATTGACAGGGAAAAGTTTGCTCTCTCATATATATATATATAGATACAGAACCACCATCCTCAAATATACATATAATAAGCAAACATGTCCTCAAATTTGACATTTTTGACATGTTCAAATTTGAATATTAATTAATTGCTTGTTGGGTAGCTTCCACTGAATTCAAATAAAAAAGGTAAAATTACAAGACTCTTTAAGTAAAGCCCTTGGGATCATGAAATTTGTACACGTCTTTTTTCTAAGGAGCACCTGTTCTGCTGTGTTTAATAAGATTGAATATCACGAGCTGCTTACCAGCAGGTGTTGGGAAAACAGCAACTGCGCCAGGGAGCAGACTGTATTGTGCTCAGTGTTGTGAGAAATTTTTAAAAAACCATGCAAAATACCAGTGTTTCTAAAGACAGAAGCTTGTATTTTAAGAAAAGCATTGTCACTTCTTCCCAGTTTCCTAGCTGTTTTGAACCCATTGACTACAAAACAAGAGCTTAATTTGCAAGATAATAGACAAGAAGGAACAAATATTTTTTGTCACTAAAACATTTAATGCTGCACATATTGAATTTTACAGAGAGAAGAGAATATTTATAGATCAGGGATGAATTGTGGCATCCTAGGTGGTCTCTGATTTGAATGCTTTTCTTGCAGATGTTTGCTTCCTAAACCAGGTAATATCATCATAATTAGCTCTGATAATGTTACCTAGCTCAGGAATGAAATGACTGCAAGAATCCAATTAAGGTCATATGTCTATGAAGATTCTCACCCATCCTTATCATGGTTTTCCCAAAGGTGCTTTTTCATGAAGCAAATGGACTTCCTTTTTTTTCCCTTGAAGAAGTTTCACTTCTCATCCAAGAAACTTGTACATTTCTGGCTGAATGGTGGGGAATGAAAGGATTTATATTCCTTGCAGTCATATGGTCATTATTAGCACTCATTCTGGGAGTCATTGAGGCTACTATTGAGGTATATCTGTCCTCTCAATAGTAGGTCCTAAGTGGCCTCAATGACTCCCACAAAAGTGTGATAAGAACCAGATGACTGCAAAGAATATAAATCCTTTCATTCCCTCATAAAAGTGAACCTCTACAAGGGAAAACAAATAAAGTCCAGTTGCCTCTTGAAAAAGCGCCTTTGGGACAATTAAACTCATTTTGAATTTTGTCTGAGAACTTTCTGCCTTCTTTCCTTCTAGTTACCTATTCAGCCAAAGGTCATTAATCACAAAGCAGCCTTAATTATTTGTTTTCATTTTATATCAATATAAGGGAATGCTTGTAGCTCAGGTAGACTTTTGGGGTCCTTGATGTTCTCTGATCTTGATTGCTTTGCAGATATTTCATTATCAGATGATGCTACCAAGTTGGGTAATAAAATATCTGAATATAAGAATACGATCCACTCAGAGAACATTAAGAATTTGAACCTGATTATCAGCAGTAAATAATCTGAATGATTTATCAAATAAAGAAGATATCTCCATCTATACGTACACCTACATCTATATGCATCTGACACAATCTTTAAAGCAAGTTAAAATATCCACACATAAAAAACAGCCATGATTTTTAAAAACATGTTAGTTAGCCAACTCAGAATTGAAAACACACATGAGAGCTCTTTTCCCCTTCCTTCCACCCTTCTTCTCTAATGACCAGTCTTTTACTATTGCTGAAGACCCGCACACTGTATGAGCAAGAAAGAGGGCTGAGAAAATAACTACTCCTCACATCTTGGAAATAAACTGTTTCAACTTCTTCCCCACAGACATCGATATAGGGCATTGCAAACCAAAATAACTAGACTCAAGGACAGTTCCCCGCCCGCATGCCATCACTCTGTTAAACAAATAACTTCCACAACACTGTCAAACTTCCTCGTAAGACTGTATCACTATTATCCTTCTCATATTTCCTATTACCTATACTCTTATTTGTATGACAATTATCTTTGTTGCTTGTATTCTACAATTTATAGTAGTTGTGTTATTTAGTATCCCTAGATTGCTTGTTTAGAATTCTATGACTGTTCTATGCCTATCACAAGAATGTATCTTATGACATGATGAATGTATTTTATTTCATGATGACATGAATGTATTTTATGATTATGATCATAATTTATCACTTGTAGTTTATATGTATATTGAGAGCATATGCACTGGAGACAAATTCCTTGTGTGTCCAATCACACTTGGCCAATAAAGAATTCTGTTCTGTTCTA
Organism: Pareas carinatus; assembly: GCA_032468095.1. Classification (NCBI taxonomy): domain Eukaryota; kingdom Metazoa; phylum Chordata; class Lepidosauria; order Squamata; family Pareidae; genus Pareas; species Pareas carinatus. Next base: position 146,886 of record JANHFO010001231.1, on the reverse strand, counting down.
TTCTGTTCTGTTCTAATAGGCCCCAGAACTAATCTGTCATACCCGGGTCTGAATTGTAAAAATCCAGATGACTGCTAGTCAAGGCTGGCAAGTCACATGTTGACTTTTTGCTGCCCTCCAGTGGTTGTCCAGAATTTTTGCAGAATTTTTGACTTTTTAGTTCTTTTATAATTAATATAATTTATAAGTTTCGTACGTATAAATTACATTTGATTGTTGTTCTTGCTTCAGCAATTCTTATGACCTTTTAAATATAGCTTTTCAAAGTGATAATCTTTTGAGGTATAGGAAGAAATCTCTGTTAAGAACAATGTATTGGAATTTTAATTTGCGTACAAACATTTCCTGTTTAAGGGCAGTCATTGATGCAAGATCAAAAAAGCATTAAATATAAACCAGAGAGTGCACACATAGGAGAAAATGGTTAAGTGCATTTGTTAGTGTTAGGCCTGGTATAGACTGATTTTCCTCTTTAATTACTTGAGAATTGTTTTTCCTCAAAAGTTATACAAAATATTCCAATATATGAGGTTGCCATGAAAAGAAGGACAAACTTTCCATATTGAGGATTAAGAATTTAGCATCATCATCAATTTAGCTCTGGTAAATTGCCTGCCTGAAGAGCATAGAAATACAGAGATAATGCTATGATTTGTGGCATGTGCTAGCACAGCTATTGGAACCCATTCAAAGCATCAGTGCTTTCTATTAACACATTTTCAGACACAGTCATATCATTCTCTATACCTGGGTACTTCTAGTACTATAAATCTATTTGCTATATATGAGGGATTGGGGAAGGATCTCTGAATATTCTCAATCCTACTGTTTTCAAAACCAACAGGCACTGACAACAAACATCTGGATGACCATTAGATGATAGTTAAGAATTACAGTTGGAAGTATCCTCTATACTTCTTTGCTACAATATAATAATTGTCTAGATTTGTGCAGCTCATGTAGAACAAATGTTGAACACCACCAAATCATAATTATTGGGATGTACAAAGCTGGAATATATATCATGGAGGAGGATCTTTTATTTAAAGGGCCGTTACTCCATGTTTGATTGAAAAGGACTATCTGCAACTCAATGGTAGATTTCATGTTTTGTATTTAGATGCAATAACTTGTACCTCTGGTTGGACTCCTTCACTTACACTGAAGGAGTAAGTTAAAAAAACCTTGAATTTTAAAAACCCTGAAAAAATATCTTCAAAGAACTCAAGTGCATTCCAGTATCCAGGTACCCACAGGTTGGCTGATTGCCTTCTTACTGAAAATCATCTCTGAATAAAGTATTTTTGGGTGTGTGTGTGGCCAACCCAGAATGATACATCTTAGAATAGATAGGAAGAGCTTATCCATCTTGGTCAAAAGGACATTCTAATTTGCTAGGCTGAGATCTATCATATTTCACTTCTTTCTTTCCTGCCAATCACTTGGTAATCTTACTACAGTAAAACCTTGGATTACAAGTATAATTGGTTCCAGAACCATGCTTGTAATCCAAAGCACTCGTATATTAAAGCAAAATTTCCCATAAGAAATAATGGAAACTCAGATGATTCATTCCACAACCCCCCTCACTCTCTCTTCTGCTCTCCGCTGTCCTCCCCCTTCCTTCCTCTACATTCCACAATTTGTGCCAGTCATTTGAGGTTCTGGGGGCTTTCCCCTGTGCCCAACAACTTATTTGGAACTTTAGAAACAAAATAACATGCCCCCTAAAGCAAGAAAACGTCAACTGCAATAGAAAGCAAGTGAGCTGCACTCTAGATGCTGGAGAATAAAGAAACACATTTTTTTCCCTTCACTCTAAGCCAGCAGAGAAAGGGAATGCCCCCAAAGCTACAATATTACAAAGGGCTCATTAGCATAGATAAAGGAGCAGCAGCTACTGCCACAAATTCATTATTGGCAAATGTTGCCAATAATCCAAAATTGAACAGATTGAACCAGGAAGCAAAACAAAAACCTAAAGGTAATTAAAATCTGCACCCAGCATTCCATTCTTTCAAGCAGCTGGCTCAGATCTTTCAACCACCAGAGATATCTTGTAATCTCCTGGCTTGAGAAGAAAATCCTGAAAACACAGCAGGCTGATTTGACTGTTGGGCACCCTCATCTGAGCTCTGGGGCTTCCCTTGGCAGGAACAGCTGATTGACTGTTGGGGGGCCTCAGCTGGGCTCTGCTACACTCATAATGCAAGACATCACTTGTTTATATCAAATTAAAAGTTGACTTGACCAAGTTACTCACAATCCAAGGTTTTACTGTACGTATTTCCTCAGTCTTCCAAATGAGAAAATTGTGAATAATATAATTTTGATCTCAGTACTGCTTGAACTTTCTCAAAGCCAGACCAATCATTTATTTTATTTATTAAATTTATTGGCCACCCATCTTATCACAGGGTAACTCTGGATGACTTACAATATTAAAAAGACAAATTTATATAACACAAATAAACAAGACTATAAAAAATACAAATATTCAACCCTAACTAAAAAATGGGAAATGAGGGAGGTGGATGAGGGGGAGGGGAGGAGGAGGTGGGATTTATTATTAGCGTATCAACCATTTCCAATGTGAACCGTTCCTCATTGGGAATATACTTACTGCACTCCAAGTTCTTCTTTCCAACCGCATTTTGTTCACTGATTGCACACTAAAGATTAGCATGCACCATGTAAAACTTCTTAAGTCTATTTTGAGAGGTATGACTAACATCAACAAAAGCAAAAGCAGGAAATAACCAGCTTAAGGATCATCAGGCAGCAGAAGGCGAACTAATACCTGTAGCAGCATCCAGAGCTAGATAGCTTGTCGTTTGTTTACTAACCAAGAAATGGTTTATTGATTCTTCCTATCAGCAGTGATACAGTACCAATTTTCAAAGCACTCTAGTCACAGTCTGACCTGGAGGAAATTGTCTGCTATAGCAGGACACAAACTATGCACCGTGAAACAGATTCTGTAGTCTGTGATGGGAACTGATTCACTACCATGGCTGAGTGACACTTTCTATTAATACAGGAGGGAGATTCCCCAGCCACCCCCAATTTGAGCAACATTTGCTTTAAAATTCCTCCTGTAGAAATTGGCTGGCTCCCCATCTCCTTTGCCCATCACTTTTCTTTTAAACACTTTTCATTTTAAACATAAAATGTAGCTATATGATGCTTGGAGAAGTATTCCCCAGGTTTTTTCATTAAAAAAATCCCCTCCATTTAGAGTTGTAATCCAGCCAAAACCTAAATACAGGATGGAATTCCAAGATTCCCCTACTCAATTCAACTTGAAGAGTAGTTTTGTTTTCAAGGAGCTGAGCAAAGTCCAATCTGCATGAATTTATATTGTTTTTCTCCAGTTTTGAATAGTTGTAATAGCCACCAAACCACGGGCAGAAAACAATGCATCCAAATGATTGTATAAAATTTAGATTTGCATATATTACGTCTAAAGCAAATTTAGAAGTACTTCATTTAATTAAACTAGAAATACTATGATTTTACAAAGAGAGGGAACAGATTGCCCAGTCAGTCTTTTGTTCAGCTGCTCTTATTTCAAACACCCTGAGATTTCTCATATTGAGTGTGTTTCTTTTTAAATCTTTATAGGGTGCCTTATGCTGTGTCAAAACTTTGATTAATCTAGGTGAATATTGCTAATAATGACTGGCAACAGCTTTCAAAGTTTTAGGGAGGCATTGCTTGGTACATCTCCAAGTTTGTAGGCAGAGATCTACCTCAACCCTTAAGCTTGAGAAAGATGACAGGAATTCAACCCAAGGGTCTTCTGCATCCAAAATACATATTTTATTATTAATACATTGATTCTCTGCTGCAACTTCCCCAAAGCCATTGTCCACATAGACATGATGGTCAAAAAAACATTTAAGAAAGTCTTTGATAAATTTAGCAGCCATGAGATTAAAATTCAGGCTTTCTCATGGACTAGAAACCAGCTATAGAAATCAGAAAATAGAGATAAATGATTCATTTCAAAGAGAGATACTCAAAAGGGTCTAGGCATTTGTATTCGGGATTAATTTATTGAAGAGATAGGTAGCGTGGTAGTTAGCATTGTTGATGACAGCAATGTATTCAAGTTAGTAAAATCAAAAGGCAATTGCAAAATCTCCAATCTGGATAAAGGAAACATCAAAACTGTAATTGGGGCTCAGTGGAAAAACTTTCAGAATGATGCACACTGACACGAAATAAATAAGTAACATATTCATCAATGAGATTTGAACTATTTGTAGTAACTGATCAGGAGAGAAGTTCTTGAATCATGGCAGACTACATAATAAAAAGTGTTAATCTGATATGCATTTACTGTAAAAACCCAGATTTCATAAGTGGAATCATTACGAAAGTAATTGGAAATAAAACTGCCAATATAGTACTACCGCAATGTATATCTATGCTGAGACCTCACAAGGAATATTTGTACCCTTCTAGTAATCACACCTGAAACATGATATTCTAAAAAATGTAAATTACCAAAATAAATATCATCCTCTAATGATTAGCATGC
>JANHFO010001231.1:130671-142240 GCA_032468095.1 Pareas carinatus | reverse complement strand
GAAAGAAAGAAAGAAAGAAAGAAAGAAAGAAAGAAAGAAAGAAAGAAAGAAAGAAAGAAAGAAAGAAAGAAAGAGCTAAAAAGACATGTCTATAAAGATAGGAACTTAGCTCAACTTTAAGAAGACTTTATCTAATTGCAGTCATAGAGAAAAAATACTGATGGATATTTAGTTAAAACCATCATTTGCATGAATTAGAAGTTAGCATCTGGACTAGCAATCACATTTTATGAGGTGCACTTGACTAAAATAAAAAATCCTGCTGCCAAAACATTTACTAGCTGACATCTTCTAGTAGAAACTTGGACTTGCTAGAGCCTAGAGGAGGACGGGTGGGCACATTAATTAAATTGAATGTTGTCTGTGTTGTAACTGACCCCAAAGGCCCATGAACTCTCTTAGAGACAGGCTTATTATTCTACAGAATAAGAGATTTCAGAAGTAGCTTGCAAAACAGCTGGCAGGGGGCAGCAATTTCAGAGCCTGATGATAACAGCTTCCCACCAGTTCAGGGGAACAGTCCTTTCACTGGCTCCAGGCAACTGGTAGAGAAAATAGCAGATAAACATTCCATGTCAGTTGATGGAGGGCTTCTTGGAATTGCATATTGTGGATATATACAAAAGACCATGCGATTTGGAGAGAATTGGTAGACTGTGAATATAAGCACAGTTAAAAATAATAAAAAAATTCACAAAAGGACCTCGCTTATTGTTGAATAGGCATGCTTTGTACAGTATGTTTGTTACTTGCTAGAGTTACTTAGGCAATAGAATAACTTTTTTTTCAGGGAAAGAAAGCTTTCCAGATGCTGAAGACTGATTTCAACACTATTAGTCAAAATATTTTTTTGCATTTATGTATAAATATCAAACTGAATCCATAATTCTGCTTTCTGCTTTTCTTCTGTGTGACTGTTATTTTAAAGCAAAATCCTGTGTAAGGATTCTTGCATTTCCATTTCATTAAGACTTTCAAAGACAATGTAATGCATAAATGGACAACACTAATTATGTAAATAAGAAACATGAAGAGATAAGATGAAAGCTGGGATACAAGCCTTCGCAAGACAAAAGTGAGAAACTAGAGACTTGGGTTCCTGTCATCTTTAGCTAATTCTACATTATTTATTGGGGGAAATGATGTTTTATACTTGTGAAACAGTTCCAGCTCTTTTGTCATAATTCTTGGTATAAAACATATTCTTAAGATCTTTCTTTCTTTCTTTCTTTCTTTCTTTCTTTCTTTCTTTCTTTCTTTCTTTCTTTCTTTCTTTCTTTCTTTCTTTCTTCACTACACATTGGCGAACCCTGTTAATGCTTTATTTAGTGTTAGACACAAATGACCTTTTGAAATTATCCATCAGTATTCTGGACAGAAAACTTGGGGAAATGACTTCTCTAAGTTTCAGCATGAGAAAGATAATTTTGTTCTTTGCTTCTTAAGAACAGGACCTCAATGATGAAAAAAAACCACCATTACTAAAAAGAGTTTCTTTTGATGCCTTATCATGACATTTAATAGAACTATGAGAAGTGAAATAAAAGACAGGACAGTGACATAACATCGCTTGGTCATCCCATCAAGCACATAAATACAAGAACACCAAATTCCATTGTGATATTTTCTCTGAAATTCTTTTGTGGTCCACAATAACATCTAAAGCAAATTCTCTTTCATTGTTAGTAAATAAAATTCTTTGCTTACCACTGTGTGGTACCATACTCTGTGTGATACACCAACAATGCTTATGATTTCTAAGTCCAACTGAGTTTGCTACAATTTATTTTCCAAATGAAAGTCCACAGAAATTCAGTCAAGGCCAACATAAAATGGAAGAGCACAACAAAGATTTAAGGACAACAAATAGCCTGGATTTGTAAAGAGAGTATCAGGAAAAACTAAAGTTCTTAATTAATTGATGTTAAGAAAGGATGCAAAGAATAGCAAAATAGCAAAAAAGTTCAAAAGAAAAGAAAACATGAATAGTCTATCAGCAGCTCAGTGAAGATGGCCAAATGATAACATTTAAAAAAAATAAAAAATCAATACCTCCTTTCTAAAGTCTATGCATTCCAGTGAGCACTTTGAAGAGCTGGCAAAAGACACAATTTTGCAATTTGAGTTTGAGACGTAATTGGGTAAAACATTTGCCCTTGAATTAGTTCAGAACTTCAGGACAGCACAGATAACTGAAAGAACTGCTCATTTTCTGGATAAATCTCTGTCCATTATGTCTGAGACATTCTGGAGAATGAGTGTAGTGCTAGATTATGGAGAATGCAAGAGAGAGAGGGAGAGGGAGAGGGAGATGGAGGGAGAGAGAGAGAATCTCAAGAAATTAAGACTAATTATTCTGGAATTGATAGCTGGGAGGATTGTAGAGCAAATCAGAAATCAATCTGTAAGCATATTGAAATCAATACAGTGATTTCTAGAAGTCAGCAATTTCTTGTCAATAACAAGTTCTGTCAAAGTTATTTTATTTTGCTTTCTTTTGTTGTCTAATTTCCTTAAAAAAATTGGGCTATATGTCTCAATTTTAGCAAAATATTTGACAAAATATTCAAAATGTTCTGATTAGCAAGTAGTTAAGCATGGAGCAAATGGTGTATGCCTTTTGTAGATCTACAGCTGACTTCAAAATTGTATTCAAATTGTATTCACTGAAAATTTGTCATTAGATTAGAGTGATATATTGTACAAGGTATTATAGGATTTGGTTCTGGATCAAGGATTTCCCAATATTTTTATTATAGAGGTGGACGAGAGAGTAATCAAGTAGGAAAGTGAACAAAACTGATTAGGACAGTTAATAACTCAACAGACAAAAAAAGAGAAGAATTTGTTTGACTACAGAGATCAGACAAGCATGATGATGCTACATAGTTGAGCATTCTCCTTTGCTGGTTTTTAATCTTCTTTTAATTCCTCAATTTTGCAACCTTTCCCCCATAATCCAGATTTCATTTGTATGTGTGTACGTAAATAAATAACATACTCTTTCTGATGCTTTGAAAATGCTATTTTGTTTGTTATGGTGGTTGCATGATAAAAGTGACAGCTCTCTCATCAATCCTGTTCCATTGATATTCTTACCTAACAGAATAAGAGTTGGAAGAGTTGGAAGACCTTGGAAGTCTTCCATTGCAACTCCCTGTGCTTAGGCAAAAGATTCTATATCATTCTATATAAGGACCCTATATCATTCTGGACAAGTATTCAAGTGGGCATTTGTTAAACCAGCTTTTACAAGTTATATGCTTGTCCAAGTCCAAGATTCTATTCTCATTAAAACACCAGCTCAGACTCCATGGTGTACGTATTTGTAAAATTTTTTGTAGCAGTACGTCTTTCCTTATTGTTACTTACTCTGAACCATACCTGAAGCTTAATTCTCACTCTCCCTGGTTGGAAATATTCTGTGGGAGCTTATTATAATCATTTTTTGTTTTTATTATCCCTTCATCATATATTAGCAATCTCTAATTATGTGTGCCCTCACTTAAATCTCTTCCTTAAAGGAAACTTGTTCCCTTTTTGAAAAAAAATATATTCCTGGGAATTAAGAAACAATTATCTAGTTCATTGATACAGCCCCTTTTTATTGCAAAAGCAAAATGGTTGCAAGTCACATTTCAGCAGCCCCCATTATTTTGCACAATGATTCAGCATCAGAAGTCAACCAGCAGATGACTGTGCAATCTATAGAAAGTCTTGGGCTTTAATTTCTCTACTGTAACTGACATGCTATCATAACCATCCCTGACAATATATCAATATTGTCCATTTATCTTACAGTGATGGGGATCCATGGCTCCAAACCCCAGCAATCAATCGACATAGAGATAGAGATACTGAGAGTTTTCTACCACAACACTGGAAGGACCAAACTCTTTGGAGAAATAGCTTCTTTCAATTCCAAGATAGATCTTATCTAAAGAGCTGTGCTGGTGCAGTGGTTAGAATGAAGTACTGCAGGCTAATTCTGCTGACTGCCGCTTGTCAGCAGTTTGGCAGTTCGAGTCTCACCAGCTGAAGGTTAACTTAATGTTCCTCCTTCCAAGGTTGGTAAAATGAGGACCCAGATTGTTGAGGGAAATATGCTGATCCTGTAAACTGCTTAGATAGGACTGTGAAGCAGTTTATAAGTCTAAGTGCTTTTGCTATTATCACTGTGCATTTTGCTTCAATGTGCAGTTACTAATACATTGATATTTGTATGGAAAGAATGGGTTAAAGATCCTCAAACCATTTTCCCCCTCCAATCTGTAGCAGAGAAGATCAGACTACCGCAGCATTTTCTGATAAAATTGCTTATACTCACTAAGAATTGGATGGAAACATTTTGTGAAGTTGAGGTGAGAGAATGGGGGGGATGGTGGCAAATGTCACTTTGAGAGATGGAGTGATACTTGCTGCCTTTGCGAAAACAGTGATATGCCATTTTTTAAGCAGGCTATCTCTCAACCTCACAATGTTAGACAACTTCTGCCTAATCTTTAATCTCTCTTTTTAGGAAAGGTCTTCAATAAAGTGATAAGACTTCAAAGCTGCAAAGAATCCTGAAGCTGATTATCTCAATCCCTTTCATTCAAGATTAAGAATTAAGTGTGTAACAGAAAAAACAACAACCACCTGGTCATTCTTGTGGGTGACCTCTACCAGGACTAGGGTAGTAGGAGTACAGCCTTCTTTGTTCTGTTAGAATTTTTAAATGCTTTTGCTACCTTCAATCATCATATCCTTCAAGGTTGTCTACAACAGTCCTGAGTTGTAATATCAGTGCTTCTGCTCCTTCCTGAGTGGGCCGTATAAGTCAGAGTGGGAATGAATGGTTGACTAACTGACTCTTTTTAAATGTGATACTGCAGGACTTGATTCTCTCTCAAATGCTAATTAACATCCCTGGAGTCGTTGAGGGAAATTATCTGTCAGTGTGAAGTGAGGTATCATCAATATGCTGATGATATCTAGTTATTCATTTCTATCTGGAACCAGACAGGAGAGATCATTCTTTCATGTCTGAATGCTGCATAGGCCTGGATAGGACAAAACAAAATCTGGTTGAATCATAGCAAGAATGGAGTGGCATTTTGTTCAGAAACCACATAGTAGTTGTTGAGTGGTTCTACCATTGACTGGGGGGGGTTTCCCCCCAAATCACTTGATCCATACCTTTGAGAATGTTTCTGGATTCAACGTTGTACAGGTTGAAATTATAGCCAAGGTGGCATCAACGTACCAGTTACGGTGTTTTTAGAGTTTTATATTCTGCATTTCATATTCATTTTGATATATTGTGTATGTTTTAATGCTACGTGGTTCTTTTATAGTTTACTTTTTACTGTCCAGCACGTAGATTCATAGAGTTGGACAGTCTTATACATTCATAAATAAATAAATAAATAAACTATAGATTGGACTAATGAAATGTGCTGTACCTGGGACTAACCTTGAAGACTACTCACAAACTGTTAGTGCAGAATGCAGCTGCCTGCAGGTATCAGCCAATTTAGAATAATACTTATACTATGAGTGGTTCATTGCCTTTCAATCAGTTTCAAGTTCAGTTCAAGGTGCTGTTTTAACTCATAAGTTCCTGCAAAGTAGGGGCCCAAGATACCTACAAGACCTCTGCCTCTAGTTAGTCAGATTTCCTGATTTGTGTAGATGCTTCAGAAATCCTAGTCCAGTCCAGGTGGTGCAGATTCAAACAGTGTTTCGCCACCCAGTAGCGTTACTAGGGTTTCCTCTAGATGAGATGGGCAGCATAATAAATAAAATTGAATAAGTTACATCTCAAACTATGAAAGGGGTCCCCAACCTCCAGTCCATGGACTGGCACCGATCCATGGCATGCCAGCAATTGGTCTATGCAAACAACCCAAGTCCCACCCGTAGGATGCAGGCAGTACACAAAACCACCCCCTCTCCGATCCACAGAAAAACCTCTCCACAGAACTGCTCTCTGGTGCCCAAAAGGTTGGGGGCCACTGCTCTATGGGACAAAGACCCTCTGTGTCCAATCTTTTGGGTCTATTATGGTCAACTTTCAAAAAGCAGCTAAAATAGAACTCTTCTGATAACGCTTTGGAGATATCTGCTCTCTGTCCACTTTCTGATTGGTAGCACATTATTTTAATTTTGCATTGTTTTAATGTTGTTGGTGTGGTTTTATCAGTTTTCCTGTTTTAGGACTTGAGTTATAAGTGGCTTATAGATGTATAATTGCAGTGCTACAAATAAACAAAAGGAAGGAAGGAAGGAAGGAAGGAAGGGAGGAAGGAAGGAAGGAAGGAAGGAAGGAAGGAAGGAAGGAAGGAAGGAGAGAAAGAAAGAACATAAATATATAATATTCTTCAAAGCAGCCTCTGGGATGCTTGAAAGCAGAACAAAATCCTGGTGGGAACTACCAATCAAGAATGAATTTAGACTGACTTTTATTCATAAGAAACTAAAGATTAAATGATAGGGAGAAACTAGAAAAAAGTACAAGTTGGTTGATGTTTTCTGAATCTCCTGCCATTGATGCATTTCAAAAGCATATCATATAGGAGACTATGAGCTCTGGTTCTGTATTAGGCTCCAAACCATCTTTCAAAAATGTTGCCAAGAAGACAGAAATAGTAACAGAATAGTAAACTTCTAAGCAATTGCCAGGAGTCAAGGCCGACTCAAAGGGATTCCTCCTCACACCCCACAGACGTCCAAGAATTAGGCAAAGAGTGCCAAAAATGGAGGAAGCAATCCTTTGCATATCTAGCAAAGAATTCACAGAACATATTCCCTTATATGAACAGAATTGCATTATAACCTCCTCCCATCTCCATCCTTGCCATAGGCATAAGACTAATTTTTTACATGCATCCTTGTGAATTCAGTGAAATCTTAAAAACTAGGTACCTTAAATTTCTTAGGTCACTGCTTCTTCAGCAGATCTTTTGTTTTTTGTTTTTTGTAATTGTTTTTATTACTTTTCCATCAATAACATCCACTGTTTTGATACATATATTACATCCACATAAACCCATCAGACAAGCCATACAGAAATAAGAAACCATAGTTAAGTATCAGTTGTGGTTTCAAGTTGCTTGACTATTTGTTTATTTCTGCTCGTCAACATTCGAGACAATTCATCACTTTATCTATTGCCTTATGGTCTCCATACCCTATGAAACCACAGTTTTTCTATCTATTCTTCCTTACTTCTGTCACTTCTTTAAACATTCTGATTTTATTTCATCCATCTACTTCTCTTTCCCTTTCTTCTATCTTTCCTTTTTATACAGTTTTATACATTCTTGTTTATTATTTCCTCTTGTTTTCTCTTTCGTTATTGTTCAGCAGATCTTTTGATACACCTTATTCCATGTACATGTCCTTATATAGCCATGAACTCTCATAGAATTTATATTTCAGTTCAGATTTACTTAAGAGCATAAGATAGTATCAAAATAATGAAATAACTGCTCGATGCTAAGACTCTTTTAAAGAAATGCCTATCAAATGTACAGAGACCACTTTCCCTAGATTTCCCAGCTACTATTCAAACTATTCTGAAAGTTATTTATCTAAGACCAGGAAGCATCAGACCAGAAAAGCTATTTGCTCTGCTTACCATCTATTAATTTCAGTGGAATTTGCAGAAGTGAGATTTAAGACATATTGTGGCCATCTAGCCATTATTCTAGGCTAAATTAAGTTCGTAAATAACTCCCAATTATTTAGGATATTTATACTTTATGGTCAACTAATCTTAAATCATTGAAATACAACCACAAACATTTGGAAATACAGTAGCAATTTCAGAGTGTGTGGTTGCAAACATTTTGCTTCAATATTCCAAGATATCTTTACGAATTGGAGATGAAATGGATTAATTTATTGTCATGGCAGGATCAATGAACTAATAACTAAATCCAAACTGAAAATATTTCCCACGTGACTCAGTTAAATCAGATAATTCAAATTCTTTTTCCATATACATTTGCAACCTATTGGGGAAAGAAGTCAGCTTTGATTAATATTTGAAAACCCACCATGTTGCCATTTCAAGCATTTCATGGTTTGTTAAATTCCATGGAGAATCATTGGTTTATGTTTTGTATTCACTGAAAAGTCCTACATAAGATGGATCATACTAAATAAATGTACAACTAAGCAAATACCTACAGATAAGTTAAAAGCAGTTTAAGCTCTAAATGGGAAAAATATATACATCTATGTTTGAAATGATGCCCACAAATATCCTGTGTTAGTGATCCTAAATATTTTAATTTTAAAATATACAAACATATATAGTCTTGATCTAGAATATATGAGTAATGAGCATTTGCCATGATGATTATTCATTTCACTATTTGACAGTCTTTCTGAGGTCCTATTCAACTTGTAGATGAAAGGAACACAAACACATACCAACACACACACATATACAAAGTTTAAAAAGTAAATATTAAGTATACAAAATAGCATTTTGAAAGGACAATACCGTTGTTGAATCAGTTCAGTTAAATGTATTCAGCATAGTCAATTCCCTTTGCAGATGATCCAAGAAAGGTGCTATTAAAGGACAAGAAGTCTTTCAGCTGAGTGATAAAACATTTCAGAAGGGCTTAATGGCATACTTTTCCAATTTTCTATCTATATACTACTGAACATTCTTTTTTTGTCTATTTGTTGTCTTCAGTTGGGCAAAATGGTGAATCACTGGGCAATAATTTTTGAACCAAGGTACTTCAAATGGGCTAACTTATATAATATGTCCAAAATACAGGATACGTTTCTCCTATGGAGTTGAAATTTGCAAAAGTGGTGGCTGCTTCAGCACTACGGTGCGGCAGCGATCAGCCAAGATCCTCCGATTGTCTTTTCCAATGTTCCCAGAGAGCTTTCCACAAGTCAGCGGAGAAGCCAGCTTGCAATCTGAACTTCCCTATGATTGTAGTGCTTCCTGCCAGCTTCCCAACAAGCAAAGTCACTGGAGAAGCTGGTTGGAAGTTGCAAGCCCAAGGACAGCCAGCAGGTAAGTGACTGCTACCGGGGGAGGAAGCAAGGGGCTACATGAGAAATGGAGTGTAGGTACAAGAAGGTCAGGGATGGTGCATGTAAGTCAGGGACTACAGTGTGGGTCAGGAAGGATGCGTGGGGGGGGGACAACTGTCCAGCATAGGGCGAGTCCAGGGAAATTGGGGGACGGTATGCAGGTGAGGGACATTTATCTGAGAAAATTGTGATTTTTCTGCTGGCTTTCCAATTTACTTACCCATTGATTGTAAAGTCAGTGGGGAAGCTGGTAGAAAGTCAGAGGACACTCCCACTACTTTTTTGCATGTTCCTGGTCATTCTGTTTATCTATTCAAGAAAGTAAATATGTCTGAAACAATGACAAAACCAAAATGGTCACTCAGCAGGTCATGGGATGTCTAGACTTATCGTTAAATGCTATGGAATGGCGGTAAAGACAATCTAAGCATATTCTAAGTACACATTGAAGAAATTAAATTGATTATGAGTTTAACATATGTAGCCAGTTTCATATTGTTGAATGCTTTTTGCCATTTCTGTATCATCCTCATTTTAACCATTGTCTACCCATTGCAGAATGAAGACATCTTCCACATGTTTTCAACCAATATAGTCCTGAGTTTTCTTTTGCCAATTGGGCTCACTACACTTGCTGATGCTGTTGATCCATCTTGTTTTAGGTCTCTTTCATGAATACTTTTTACCAAGTGGAATCCATTCTATGACTGCCTTGGTCCACATGCCATCAGTTCTTCTTGCTTTGTGACCAGCCCATTCCTATTTCAATTCTTTTACTATTTATTATATATCAAATATATTTCTATATATTTCTGTATAGGTGATGTTTAATTGATAGGAAAAAAATTCTGAACTTTCAGGTCAGTTTTAATGAAGTACGGTATCTCACTTTCTTCTTTAATAAGAAAAGAGTGCCATGTCTAATTCTGAAAACTTACTTTATTATCTTTAGTTTTTTGTAGTTTAGGCCGCTACATTTTTGTGTTGTTTTAATCATCTCTCTCACTCTCTACAAACATGCGTGCACAGAGAGACAGACAGAGAGAGAGAGAGAGAGAGAAGGTTCTTTTGGCTTATTCTACCCACTTCTTTTTTTCGCTGTCATTTGTCCTTTATTTCAGCTAACTGAATTTAGGTGCCAAAAAAATGCCTTTGGAAACTTAAGCAGCTTATTACTATAGCCCCGTAAACAGCCAACTGTTCTGCCCTGGGTACAGATTCAAGCTTTATATTACTGGCAGCTTGGGACACTTAACCCTGTTGTCCTGGCAGAAATCTGCTGAGTTTTATTTCACTGCCCATTAGCTGAATTATTGCCAAGGGAGAACATTCATGACTGCTGAAGGATGAATGCATTTTAGTCATGGAAGTGCTCAGCTGGAGCTGCTTGTTAGAATCTGTCCACCACTAACCGACTTCAGCATGCTTTCCTCTAACAAAGAATTATAGGTTCCCTTTTGGTAGAGATCTCACTCCAAAGCAAAGAGAAGTACCATTTGTTTTGCAAGTTTTATAGCCAGAGCTTCCAAGCTGTAATAACAACTTGTCTTGAGTTGAAGCAGCTCTCCCAGGGGCCTGACTTAATATTTTAATATCCCAATGAAACATAAAGATCAAAAATTGTGAGGATTCCTTTCACAAGTAAGCTGTAGACAGAATATTGACCCATTATTAATTTGCCACCACGGAAAGAAAAAAAATTATTAGATCTACTTTGTACTTTCCTCTTCAGATCCTGTAGTGTAGAATCCAATTTTTCTACTTGCCCCACTAGAAGTTATTCAATGTAGAAGTAAATATGGGCTTGCTTTTATAAAAACTTCACTTCTAGTTTTGGGAGATGTCATAAATTATGAACAGATGTATTTAGCATGTATGTGGATTTAAATGTTTATTCTTTTAAAAATACTGGACTACTTTATAAAATATATCTCAAGTTTTTGAGAGCCTCTTGTCTTCATCAATTAATTTGGATTTCTGTAGTTTAATGCATATCACAACAGAGACCTGCAAGCACTGAAATTAAGCATTGTTCTCAACATTTATGGAACTGAAAACTCCTTTGAACATTGACTGGAGGGAACTGTGGGTGTGCCATACATGTATTATTATTTAGGGACTTTATATTTCTGGCAGCATTACAGTAGGTAGCCCTATTAGGTAGAAGGCAATTGATATGCATAGTAGTAAGTTGCATAGAAAGTAAACTTTCTACCCATGAGTTATCTTCCACTTCCCTGGTGTGGTTACCTCATGTACTTATGAAAGGGAGATATATCACTTTGGTTTTCACTTCAGATAGTAAAATATCTCAGTTTAGATCAGACTCTGGAGAGACATCATTATTAGCTAAAACTGATCAGGGAATAGTTTCAACATTCAATTTTGGAATTCATTCATTCATTCATTCATTCACTCACTCACTCACTCATTCATTCATTCACTCATTCATTCATTCATTCATTCATTCATTCATTCATTCATTCATTCATTCATTCATTCATTCATTTATTGTATGCTG
>JANHFO010001231.1:87748-98177 GCA_032468095.1 Pareas carinatus | reverse complement strand
AAAGAGGGGTATTTCACATTTATATATATATATACACACACACACACACACACACACACACACACACGTATATATATGTATGTGTGTGTGTGTGTGTGTGTGTGTGTGTGTGTGTAGCATTTCCGTATTGGTTGGAGACATGTAGAAGAGGCCTTTGTCCTGCAGTGGATAGACAATGGCTAAAATAATGATATACCATTTATAGAATTGTTTTAGGAAACAATATCACATAATGACATTTATTTACTAAGTTAGCCTTCTCTCATGGCAGTGTTGTGGAATTCTGTCAGGACAGGCACAGTTGCTTCTGGGCCTCATATTTCCTGTATTGGGGAAACCAAAAACATCTCCAACCAGACAAACACATAGGATAGTACACTTCTACATGGAGGTGACTGTCCTGAAGATACTAAAGCAAACCATAAAGGCAACTTTTATAGGTAAATCCATAGCTCTGAATCATATTCAAAGGTTGGACAATCATTTGTCTGAAATGGTATAAGGTTTCCTGCTTGAGCAGGGGGTTGGTAGAAGACCTCGAAGATCCTTCCTGCTAAAATCTCAACTCACCAGACTTCCTGGAGCCAGCAGGATCGAAGCCCCCTCTGGTCTGCGTGAGTTGAGCTGTAGTAGAAAAAGAGCAGTTTATTGTGATTGGCTGAGGAGCATTAAAAGCACCAAGTTAAAAAGGCAGCAGCGAGGCTCTGCTGCTGCTGGTAGTTGGAGTGTGTGTTAACAGTTAATAAAGTACAGTTGGTTTAAAAGCTTTGTATTCGTGTTTTGTATTGTGACTTTCCAACTCTGTTATTCTGTTATATCCCCAAATATCCTGGTAACCAATACAGTACATGGAAAAGTGATCCACACTTGCAGTCTAGGGGTTGCTGCATTGTGTGCCAGTTGAGTTTCCAAATAGGTGTCAAGTCCTCTGCATTCACCTTTATCAGAATCAAACAACGAGTCCACATAGAGAATGAGTTGTTTTTAATGGATTCTAAGGTACTACGAGCAGAACAAGAAAACACTCTGGAGTGTGAAATGCCAAAATTGATGCATCTTGGGAGTTCATGCATAGTTCGGTTGATGGGCTCGATTTAGGATCCTCCTCTTGGTAGCCATCTCCTAGGTGACTATCTCATCGGCTCCTCTGTGTTTCACATAGGCAGCCACATTAGATAAGAATTCCTAAACAGACAACTTTCCCTTTACTTCCCCAGGGAGCCAAATCCCCTCCCAACTTCCAAGCACGGCAAATTCTAATGAATAGTCGCCTGGTTCATTTCTAGTCATAACAGTGAGAATAAAGAATTTGACATGGGTTGCTGCATTGTGTGCCAGCTGAATTTTCAAATAGGCTTCACCTCTAAATTTGAGGGGGAACATGATTTCTTATATCCCCTCACTCAGGAGGGATGAGTTTATTGGCAAAACATATGAAGGCAGGAAATAAAGATGGAGATGCTAGACAAAGAATACGCTGTGAAGGGTTTCAAAACATAGAATATATGGCAATGATAGATACCCAAACAGTAGCTTGCCATTTTGATATTCCTGCCTTGATAGAAAAACATGGGTGCAATAACATTCAAGTGACCCCAGTTACGACAAAGTTGAATATAAGGGGCATTTTTAAACTCTTCACCAACTCTGTAGGCAGATATGATTTCTTCAAATTTCTCCAAGGCAAGATGGAGTGTCAGACTAGTGAGAGATCATTAACTCTACAGAGTAGTTCAGGTCAAGAAACAGAATCCAATTGACTGGAACTATATAGGTTGCAGAAGTAGAAGCTGATTGAGTTTTCCCTTCCCTTCTTCTTATAGTCTAGTGCAGTGTTTTTAACCGTGGCAGCTTGAAGATGTGTGGACTTCAAATCCCAGAATTCCCCAGCCAAGCCTGGTTGTTTGCTTGCAGATGTCTCATGACCCATGTGAGATTCAAATAACCCCAGTTTTGAAGTAGCTGAAGACATTTGAACAATCTTTTAAAGAGCTTTATTTACAGCATTTGCAAATGGATCTCCCTGCCAACAGCAGAATTGCAGAAAGGCGATCACAACCGCCATGGAATGAGTATTTAAAACCTTTTACAAATAATCCAACCCACTTTGTCTGCCCCTCTTCCTGGGTTCACAATCTTGGCAATTACAACAGTCTATGACGTAGATGCACCACTCCCAGGATATTTATCCTTTCCAGGCAAAAAGCCTGCCATGATCTAATTTGATCATATTCCCAGAACATTCCCAAATGTGATGCATGATTTGTTCAAATTAGCAGAAAAACAAGTTATACAAAGGACAAACATGGAGTAACCCTTGCTCCTAAACTGACAGTGAAACCATTCAGGAATAAACTGGATATACTCATATCTGACATTGATAATATCAGTCATATCTGACATTGGTAATATCAGTCATATCTGACTTGATAATATCAGTGCAAGTGAACATGGGATTTGCTCCCTATTTATCTAAAGTAGCTTGTCCTACCAGATTTGGTGGGGACTGTGGTTTTCTCCTTGGTGGTTCCTTGAATTAGGTCATAGTTTTCTTCTTGACTGTTTGTCTGATGTAAATGCCTGCTTATCTAGGTGTGGACTGCTGTAGAAGATGTGTTCAGGTCTTTCTGTTTCCTTCTTAACTTTCTAACTGTCTCTTTTGAATGGGGTGCAAATATTAAAAGAAGAATAAGAAAAGTAATGGCTGCATAACAACTGAAGCTGCTTCGAATTCTTCTCTAAAGCACATGCCTAGGACCCGGAATCTAATTTTTTCTCTGAATTCACATGGCATCGTTGATCTTCCCACAGATTCAAAAAAACATGTCATAAACATATAGTTAAGTCCTTTCAAATAGTCCCAAAATTCATAAAACAGCTCAAGAGAAGAGAGCATTTCTTCTATATCCAGTCTGTGAAGTCGGCTGGCTCTGGAAGAGCGAGGAAATAGACCTGTTACATTTGAAAGTGGGCCTGATGAGCAAACAGAATGTTGCATATTAAATGCTCAGGTGCACTCTGCTCAGCAGCACCTAGGCACACCTAGGTAGATTTAGGATAGAGTCGATTTCATAATGATTAGTGATATTTCTGTGATATTTGGTGCTTCATTTCTGAAAACTGAGCATTTCTCATCCCAAGGGCAATTGAAACTTCCGCTCTTATCTTAAACCTTACGCTCTAAAGTGGTACCTAACTTAATGATAAGTGCACACAAAAAGGATTAGAAAGAAAATGTAAAGGAAGAATCATATAGGTATTTAGATGAAATGTCCCTAGTCTAAAAATTAACAAAGGAACTGGATAGGAAAATTTGCTTGCTAAGAAAATAGACTAGAAAAAGAAATATCCAAATGACACATTCATTATTGATGTCACCTGTAGCCCACACTTTATAAAAAAATGCAATCCTAAAACAAACAATAAGATTATAACAACAAATAACAAAAAAGATAAACAAAGATCAAACAGGTTCCTGCCAAACCCAGGAATCAGCTTTGTCACCCAAAAGGTAGAGGAGAGAACCTGAGGGTGAGCTTTAGTGGACTTAATTCTTACTAATAGGGATGATAGACAGGTTGAAATTGTAGGAACTTTGGGGGAGAGTAAGTATGTCATACCGGAATTCAACACAATGCGAGTGCAAGTACTTGAGCAGAGCCAAACTAGAGTTTTAGACTTTAGGAAAGCTGGCTTCAACAAACTTAGAGAGATACAGATGACACCATGCTTATTAGAAGATAAGACTCAAAATATAGAAGAATCTTGACAGACTTGATTGGACTTTATGCAACAAAATGTGATTCAGTGGTGAGAAAAGCAAGTACACGTAGGCAAAAAACCCCCCAAACGTTCAAATCTAGACTAGGTGGTACTTGGCTCAACAGTAGCGACTGTCAGAGGGATCTAGAAATCCTAGTGGATCACCCTTAAGTATGAGCAGGCAGTGTGCTACTGTTGCCAAAAAAACCCAACACAGACCTACCCTGTTTCCCCAAAAGTAAGACATCCTCTGAAAATAAGACCTACTTACCTTTTTTGCCTCTGGCTGAAATATAAGGCATCCCCCGAAAATAAGACCGCCCCGATAATAAGGTCTCGAACTTCCGATTCTGGGCAGCCTTGGTGGAAAAATAGGACCTCCTCTGAAAATAAGACCTAGCGCATCTTTGGGTGCAAAAAATTATTATAAGACAGTGCCTTATTTTCAGGGAAACACGGTAGGCTGCATCAACAAACGGAAAGTTTCAAGATAGTCTGAAGTGATAGTACCACTTTATACTCCACTGATAAGACCACACTTGGATTACCGCATACAATTCTGGTCTCATTACTTAAAAAAAATGCTGAGATCTCAGGAAGTGTGCAGAGAAGAGGCAAAACCACAACGAACGCTTGCAGGAACTGGATATGTTTAGTCTAAAAAGGAGAAGGACTAGGGGTGCCATGTTAGCAGTTTTCCAATATTTGAGGGGCTGTCACAAAAAAGAGGGGGTCAACCTATTCTCCAAAGCACTTGAAGGCAGGACAAGGAGTAATCAGTGGAAGATTATTAGAGATCCAGACTAGAATTAAGGAGAAATTTCCTGGCAGGGCATCATCAGGAACGCCTAATACCAGCTAATATCTCTCACAGGCCAGTACGCTCGCACAGAGAGGGCCTCATCAGGGTGCCATTGGCCAAACATTGTCGGCCCCCAGGGTGAGAGACTTCTCTGTGGCAACTCCAGCCCTGTGGAATGAACTTCCCCCGGAAATACGGACCATCACGGATCTCCTGGTCTTCCGTTGGGCTTTGAAGACATTCTTATTTTCCCAAGCCGGACTGTCCTGATCCCTCTTTTATATTTTATATTTTAATTCGGTTTTAAACTTTAAATTTTATATGCTATTTTTAGTTAGGCCAGTACATTTAATGCTTTTAAAGGGTTTTTATTATTGTATGTTTGTGTTTTTATTTCTGGCTGCACACCGCCCCGAGTCCTTTGGGAGAGGGGCGGTATAGAAGTTTAAATAATAAATAAATAAAATTAATTAATTAATTAATCAGGAATGGCCTGCCTCTGAAGGTTGTGGGTGCTTCATCACTGGAGGTTTTCAAGAAGAGAATACCCATTTGTGTGAAACAGTATAGTGACTATTTCAGTATATTGCTCAAGCAGGGCTGTACAGAAGATCTCTGAGGTCCCTTTCAACCCTGTTGTTCTATATTGCATATAAGTGAATAGTAGGGAAGCTAACAAAAAGTCAGTAATTGTAAAATAGCCATTAATCTTTCACAAATGTCCAATAAAATGAAATGTCCAATAGCCAGGTATCAAAATTTTATAAAGTTGATCCTCAGTGCAATGTTTGAAGGGGAACTTTTCAAATCTGAGGGGTCATCATGGTGAAAGACCTGTTGGAGGAACACCTTTGAGAAAGATCTTCCCAAAGAATGCATGGCAGCAGTAGAAAAAAGGTTTTCATTGAGAAGTATCCAGAAATAAAGAAATAATAATAAAATAAAAGAATAATAGAATAATAAAAGCCTACTCTGGGAAAACCAGATGTGGATGGAAAAACTTCAAAAACTCAGGAAGCTGTCCGAAAATGTAAAATTGCCCTCTTTTTTTCCTTACATGTGAGGAAAATGGGTAGGGTTTTGATTGCATAAAGGCAGCCAGCATCTGGACTTTTTTGAAATCTCCTCCCCCCAGGATGTCTCTGTGGATTTAATAAGAAGTTCTCACGATTCCGTGATCCATTTATTTTGCTTCTTAGAAACATTTGGAAAGAGCATCTGTCATGACAAGCTGCTTTGGAAGATGGTAGCCATTAAAGAAATTGTACTGTGAATCTTTAATTCAATACATAGTTCAGTAATAACAGTATAATCCTCTTTTCTAGATTGCTTCTGATGAAATTCGCCATTTGATGATGCAGGCCAGGGTAATTAAACATGAGTTTTTAATTTTTGATGAAATGTCACCTAAGACATAGTAACAAGGCGAATGCCCACACTGGTGGTTTAAAGCATCATTCAGTTATTGTTAGGATGACATAAAGTCTGTGTGTGGATGGACAAAGCTATAGAAAGTTAGTGTGGAAGTGATCTAGGGCGGTAAGATCCTTTTTTGGAAATAGGCTATGTAATATTTCAAAAGTATTCTCCATAGAAGAATTTGAAGGATATCAAGCTTCTCATTTAAATTTCTAAAAGGCAATCTGAAAAATAATCCCATAGCAAACCTTCTCCGAGAAGAATCAATAGGGAAATCTCAGCAGGGGCTTTTACAGCAATAAATTGAGTTGCTGTTAATTTCTTTCCTGGGAGTTTTATAAAAATTTTAAAAAAACTCCTTGCTTTTAGAATGTAGGGTAGCAAATGGTGCCTTTAGAGTTTTTGCTCCTCCTTTTCTCTATCTAGCTTGCCTTCTAGTTGTCATGCCATAAACAGAAGAGATCTAACAAATTGAAATATTAGTAAACATTAGTAAAAACAGTGTTTTGACTGTGGAAGCAGTCTTTCCTAAGCCCAACTGAAAGGAATCAAATTCAGAAATGCAACAGATTAGAAAGGTGTCCTTCCTGTCATTACAAATAATAGCAGGAGGTTGTATACAATATCACAACTAGAAAGAGGGTTGGGTCTGTTAGTTCCACTTCCCTGAAGCTTAACACTGGCTCCCCACAGGGCTGTGTGCTCAGTCCGTACCTGTATTCACTATACACACATGACTGTGTATCGTCTGACCCATCCACTGTGATCATTAAGTTCGCAGATTGGGTCTTATTACAGATGGAGACAAAACAGCATACAGGGGGAAGGTTCAAAAACTATTCACATGGTGCTTACAAAACAACCTGTACCTGAACATCAATAAGACAAAGAAGATGGTGTTAGACATCCGGAAGAAGAGAGAGGGATCTGCCCCACTTTACATGGCGGGGGACTATGTGGAGAGAGTTCCCTCCTTTAAATTCCTGGGAGTCTATTTCAGTGAAGATCTCACCTGGAAAATCAACATGACCCAGGTGACCAGAAAGACCCAACAGACACTCCTTAAGGTCTGGCAAAAAAAATAAAGTGGAACAACAATTGATGATCTCCATTTACCGATCGACCATAGAAAGCATCCTCGCTTATTGCATTACGGTGTGGTATGCTGGTTTGACAGCAACGGATAGAAAGACTTTACAGAGGGTGGTGAGCAGTACAAAATATTGTGGGCTGTCCACTGATACCACTAGATGACATCGCTAGGACCCATTGCCTTAGAAAAGTGAGAAAAATCCTCCTGGACGACTCACACCCTGGTCAGCCCTTCTTTACTCTCCTACTATCAGACAGGAAATATAGAATTATAGGCAGCTGCACAAACAGACTGAAGAACAGTTTTTATCCCTGGGCTCTTAAATGAAAAAAAATATTATAACGTGACATTCTGGTACGGTGCACTAAGGGAGGCTCAGCCATTCTCATTGTACACATGCACTATGACAATAAAGGTTTCATTTATCATTCAATTGACTCTCACTCTTCCAGAGATGGCAAACTTCTAACCACCATAAAAACTGCAGTATAAAAATCAATGTTTTCCTCCCCCTTCCTCCATTCTCCACAACTGCTTGGAAGAGGCAAAATGTACGATTCATCAGTCCTTTCTGAGCAGACATTACTAGTCGAGAGAGAAAAGAAGCTGGGAAAAAAGAGAGTGAACATCCTCCACTGTTTAGGACTATCATAGTTCGGTTGAAAAAATGCCAACAGTCACCAGATTGAAGAACAAAAGACAGAAAATGCCAACATTTTTTGAGGTTGTGTTATGGCAGATGTAATTTTTTTGCCTTAAATTGTCTGATTTGACCAATATTTATTCAGAAGTAAGTTCAGTTCCAAAGATTTGGAACTATCTATAGTATACATTTGAAGTCTTCGATTTCCATTCTCAAGAACCAAGACTTCTCTGAGATCTTAATGCTTCATCTATTGGCCTCCCTAACTCCTATATTGAAATAAAAGAAGGTAGTAATCAAGCATAGAATTAGGAAGGCTGCTCCTCTCTGGCTTCCTTGATTTTCTTTCCAGGGGTGTCAAACTCAAGGCATGTGGGCCTGAGCCATGGCCTCCTTGGATCTGACCCACAGGGCCACCCGGGAGGCAAGCAGGGTGCTCCCAGGGTGGCCATGGTAGGGGTGGCTGTGGGAGGTCAGGGGAGTCAGGGGTGGTCACAGGGAATGCAGGGGTGGCTGTGGCTGGGTTGGGTGTGGCCCAGGCCATGAGGGGCGGGCCGTGGCCCTCAATTAAATTGAGTTTGACATCCCTGCCCTACATACATACCCACACTTTTTCTTAGTGTTTGCTTTTGTGTGCTAACAGGCGGTGGGGCTTTCTCTGGACATCAAAATATTATTTAAAATGCAAAGGTGCGGCTCAATTAACCAGGCAGCTAGAACAGTGGTGGGATGCTTGTGAGTAGATGCCTGCATGATCCCATCTTTCAGGTTTCTAGAGCTGTAGGTTTATACAACTCTTTGAATAAAAAAAAGAGCTATGCTAAGTCTTGGGAAAATGAGTTGGGAAGCATTTCTACCTGGTTGCAGCTGCTTTTCCCAAGCACAAAAGCAATCCCAGCTTCATTTCCTTACAATTTCAGCATCCTTTCTGTACTCTCCATATTGCCAAGGCCAGACTGGAATATTATAATATATTATATATAATTATTATAATTATATATCTAAGTAATCTTATGACCCAGGTATATTAGTTCTTTTTAGATTCCTAACTGGGTGGAACTGAGATAAAAATGATCCTATCTGGGAAATGTCACAATGTATTTTATGTTAAATAAGAAAGATTCCTTTTATAGTAGTCTTCTGTTTCAGTCATTGTAAGGAGCTAGGCTATGGTTGCTAAGACTTGATGGCATGTACTCAAATTAATCAATCAGTCAATCAAATCTGTTAGCTAGGCTATGCAGTGAAACTCAAGCAGTGGGACCTAGTGGTACAAGATGATGAGATGATTTATGTAGCAATATTGGCCAGCTATGCTGTCCACTCAGTTTGGACCCAGGACTTCAGGTTTTTTACTATTACTACATTTTACTAAATGTAAAAGCATGAAAACCTAGAGAAAGGCTTGTAGTAGGAGCAGAGTCATCCATTTAATAAAAGAACCCACCTATGCAGGCTTTTTTAAAAAAATGTGTGCCTGTTTAACAATACAATAAAGAATAGCCCTTTCCTATGTATATGACTTCTAAGCCATAATTATTTAACTTGGCATTTCTTACTGTTTTGGAAACTTATTCCATCCTGCTATGACTTATTCCTATTTTTTTATAAGCAAAGGCCTTATTAAATTCACATATGTGCTTATTTCTATTTATATCTCAGTTTTGTACTAATATTTAAGGACACAGTGTAAAATACCTGGATTTGCCACACAGTGCTGTTTCAGATTATGATAAAATGTTCCCCTTAGTTGTAATGAATTAGCATGTATGCCATATTAGATATCTTTTTATATTAAAAAAATGTTTCACCATTTTCTTTTTCTTTTTCTTTCACATACCCTTTTCATTTTGTGCTTTGCATTGCTATCACACTTACCAGACATAAGTAAGCAAACTCTCTCCGGGTTAACAAATCACTACCAGCTGTAAACACTACCCCTGGTTTGTCTCTGTGCTTGAACTCAGTTCTTGATAGCAACATGGAGATCTCCATGTTGTTTTGTTGACAGAACTACATGAGTGGTTTGCCATTGCCTTCCTTTGGATGTTTTCCAAATTTCTAATATAAACAACATTCCTTGTTTTCCATTTAAATATGTTCATGACTGATGATACTTAGCTTACAGGGGTCCCCAACCCCCAGTCTGTGGACTGGCACCGGTCTGTATCATGCCAGCAATGAGGTTTGTGCAAATAAGCCAAATCCCATTCACCGTATGCAGGCAGCATGCAAAACCACTCCTCCTTTGGTCTGCGGAAAAACCTTTCTCCAATGAACTGGTCCCTGGTGCCCAAAAGGTTGAGGGCCACTGGCTTAAAAGATCAGCTGCAATCAGTTTGTGCTGCTACCTTCTTAAGTAGGCATTTTTGCCTTCTTCTTAAAATTATGCTTTCCGTGAGAAAAACAACCTTCCTTTGAATTGCAGCACTGATCCATCTGGACAAGTGATTGAGGAGAGCGCTACATTGCAAAAAAAAAAAGGCACTTCATAGGGATATTTAAAGCATCTGTTAACCATTGAAAGTGAATGCAGTTTTAAGTGAAGAGGAGGTAGGGAAGAGAAGGAGAAGGGAGGAAGAACCGAAAAGAATGAAACACACACACAAAAAAGGAAATGTGGCCAAAATCAACAGGAAAAGTTAAACTAAATAGGGCAAGGTCACCAAGAAACGAGAGGAACAAGGAGGATTAAGGATGAAGAATAGGA
>JANHFO010001231.1:61178-72608 GCA_032468095.1 Pareas carinatus | reverse complement strand
CAGTCCCGGAAAGTCTGAACCCAATCGGTTCAGTACTTTCCGGGATCACTTACCAGGCACAAACGCCTCCTACATTTATATATATATAGATTCAGTCACCACAGTAAGTCTATCTTCCCAACAAAATCCAAATAGAAGCAATTTCCAGTTAGGTGTAATAAATCCATTCTCCATTCTCTCTCACTCTTTGGAGAAAAAAAGAATTTGTTACTTCCCCATTGACTCAGACTCCTCATATTGTAAGGCTTGAACTTCAAAAAGACGCATGGGATCAACTCAGTTAGTTCTTCAACTATGGAGATACCTCTTTGGTCTGCAATGTTCAGATCAGAGTGCTTTTGTGAAACTTTATCCAAAACTACATGCCTCTGCATATTTTCCACGGTCATTATTATCTCATCAAACTTTTTTTTAAAAAAACTTTCAACTAAGAGCTGCATACCAGTCTTTTCTTAGATTTTGGCCACCATTGCTGCCTGTAATCTGGTACATTGTTATTCTGTGTAAGTTGATCAGGGAACAAAGATCACTGAAACAGAAGGAAAGAAATGTTATTTTCTGAACATTTCAACCCAAGGTTAGAAGAAAAATTCAAAAGCGATAAACTCCAAATATTTTGCAAATTCAAAAAGTACAAAAATCCTGTGATGAGTGTCCAATATTAATGCAAATCAAATGAAAGCACTTCACCATCCAGAAATGTGACATGCTTCCTTACAGAGAGAACAAAGGTTATTCGGAACAATATAAATCAAAGGGAAAGAAAAAGTAAAACACAAAGCAAAAAATACAGGAGTCCGGCAAGGGGTTGAGATAAATCAATATTCAACCACTGGTCAACTTTTCATAGTAAAACACAAAGTAAAACAATAAATTCAAAAAGTGAAGGTTAAAAACCTACAATGTTTAAGAAAACAAAACTGCTGACAGGAAGATAGATATTGCCCAGTGACTTTATAACCACTTCCAGAAGGAAGCAAAATCTTCAAGGCGCCCCTTCCCAAATGGAATCATGGTCAAATAAAAGTCATCATAGGCCAGTGCTCCCCTACCATTGGGCACCAGGGGCCAGTTCCATGGAGTAAAGGTTTTTCTGCAGACCGGAATAGGCGTGATTTTGTCTGCTGCCTGCATCCCGTGAATGGGGTTTGCCTTGTTTGCATAGACCAGTTACTGACATGCAGTTGCCAGTCCATGGACTGGGGATTGGGGACTCCCATTCAAATCCAAGTAGCACCACTGCCAGAGAACCAGCGTAGGTAGAAAAACAGCAGATTGTAAGAGAGAAGAAAGGCTCTTACCATGAAGAAGCCATCTTGGAAAGGATCCTCACCAAATACAATGGTTGTATTATGGTTTGATGTAAGTTGAAGCATGTCCAGATTTTATCAGTGCTGTTTTGGGAAATATTTCACAAGGCTAGTCTATGCTTGAGGAAGTGAGTTGGGCTCATCAGTGAGCTGATTGGGTTTGACACATAGGAGAAGCATAGTCTGTTACTTGATTATTGGTGATTCTTTTTTTACTACCAAGGAGTTGGGATTCACTGTTATTTATTTCAGATTCCAAAATGCCTTTGCTGATGTTGGAATATCCTGGCCCAATCCTAACATTCTTTCCAGAACTGCATTGAAAAAATGAACAGGAGTTGGCTCATGCTGTAAACTGTTGCTCAAAATTATTGCTTCAGGATTTGCATCTGTAGCGAGCAGATGACAGTTGTAGCCATTATGTAATTTGGCAGCAGAGAATGCATAATTAAATTTTGCCACATGAGTTATTTCCTTGTATAATTATCAAATATTTCATGTATTACAGATGTTTGTCATAAATCTTTTCTCCTTACGTATTTGCCACTGCCTATATTTAGAAAGCTTGTCAAATTTATGAGAGAGTAATTCTGTTACAGTTCTTTGGGGGGAATTGTGCATAGTTTCTGATAGAATGCTATAAAATGTTTGCAAATCAGAACTGTGTTTACTTTAAAAATTATTCAGAAGAAATACTTCAGATCTCAGGTAAAACCAACACAACACCTTTCTCCTGTTTCATAAAGTTGTGTTTTTCAACTATAGCAGCTTTAAGATGTGTGGACTTCAACTACTGGCTAGAGGAATTCTGGGAGTTGAAGTCTACACATCTTAAAGTTGTTGAGGTTGAGTATACTACTTTAAAGAAACTTTACCCTGTACTTCCACTCAAGCCTGAAAAAAGAGATGTTCCTGTCAGCAATAGCCAGTCACCAGGATGGTTATTTCTTGCAGCACTAGCTGAGGTAGTGTTTTCTGGTTAGATGGCTCCCTCCTCCTTCATTTCACATTCCTCCTCTGTCCCTGAGCCCCTGGCTGGTAGGATGACAGGCATGAAGGAGAAGCACATGTTGAAGAGAGTGGAATCCTTCAGCCTATTTACTTGCCTACCAAATTCCATATATCTTTTTTTGGGGGGGGAGAGAACACAGGTGCATGCATGTTAGTGTGGTATCACAAATAATAACTTGGCAGAAGGAGTAATTTGAACTGTAAAGAACAACACAGGTGTTGGAAAATTAGTTTGGGTAATTTTCAGTAGTTTGCACCTGGCACATGCCCCTCAATCTCTGTATCTACCTCAAAACAAACATACATGCGTCTCAGTTTGACTAGCAAAAATGTACTTTGATGTTTATTTATTAAACAACAGTAAAGATTATAAAAATAGCTACCAAAAACAATGCAAACGACAAGCAAAAACGGGGGGGGGGGGAGACATGAATAACAAGTAAAAATTTACATCCTTTCTCTCAAAAAGCATCGAACTTGTCAGAGCTGCTGGAAACAATGCAGGCGTCAAGAGGAAGAACTATTATTCCAGCTTTAAACTTTGTGTACACAACAGCAGCAGAGTAACAACAGCAAGTACAATACTAGGTGAGCTCTGCTATTTTGCAGAACTTAAACATTTTCTTATTTATCAAATTTTAAAAGTACTCATCTCTCTCACAGAGGGATCCTGGATAGTGTAGAGATAAGATATCAAAGCATTACACACACACACACATATACTAAAGATCACACTGATCTTTAATTCATCCTTGACTTTTAAATATTATATATGGAATATTTTAAAGAGATAAGATGTCAAAATATTATATAGTATGCATGCATGTATGTGTATGTATATATATACACACACACACATGCACACTATATAATGTTTTGACATCTTATCTCTTTTAAATATTCAATATATAATATTTAAAAGGCAAGAATGAATTAAATGTCAGTGTAAAAATTAATTAAAAGATGGAGGGCAGGGCTGTCTTGTGCTCCTATGTGAGCCTCCATCAAGATCACAGAACATGTTTTTAGACCTTTCCAGAAGATCAGGAGAGAAGGAACCCACCTCATCTCCAGAAGAAGAATGTTCCACAGAGACCAAAGAGGACCCTCCTGCTGGAACCCATCAGTTGCCATTCTTTAACAGATGGAGTCTGTAACATACTTTCCCTGTGCGAGTGGGTGGGCTGGGCCGAAGATGTTTCGAAGGTAATCTGGTCCATGCCATGTAGGGCATTAAAAGTCAGTTATGACTTTTAACACCTTGAATATAACTTTGAAACAAACTGACATTTTAATTAAGAAGTTCTTTTAACAGCGATTGTCCTAAATGAAGTTTTATCCAGTAGGAGAGAGAGTTCTAGTTTACCTTGTTACTTGTTGCTTTAATCATTCTTGAGTAGGAACTGCTAGGCAGAAAATTAAATAAGCGGACAATGGCTAAATAAGCAAAACCAATTATTGTAAAGAATTGTGTCTTGCTACCAAGAGTGATATACCTGAGAGAGAGTTGAAGAAAAGGGCAGGATTTACAATGTCCATAAAGGACTGTGAGATACACATAAGCTTCAAACATTCAGATTTCAGAATAGATTGGATTTCATAAACTGAATTGCATGGAAGAGGAAAGACCCCATTTGATGTTAGATGATTTATTGCAGTTAGACTCACTTATCACTGCCCACTCTGGTACTGCATTATAAAAATCTAAGGCAGTTTCTCAACCTCAACTTTCCCCAGCCAGCCTTGGGAATTGAAGCCCACACATCTTCAAGTTACCAAGGTTGAGAAACACTGGTCTAAGGGCACTCTAGCAATTTACATTGATCCAAATACCACTGTAATACATACACTATGTGGAGGAGGATGTGAATACTGTATAAGAATATTAATAACACTGTTTGATTTGTCAATCTAGCTTGATTTTCTGTGTTCACCCTCTTCTTCACTAAAAGGAGCATGCAGCCCCATTAGAATAGGAGTGAAGCAAAAAAATCTTCCCTAAAAGAACTAATTAAGACACATGCTTTCCTCTTTATCCCTTTGTGGAAAACAGTGTGATTGACTTTGGATTTCTCGAGCAATTTGTACTGAAATTGAAAAGCACACTAAAAAGGCAGGCGTACTGAAACTAGGATAGATGCTGAATACATCCTATTGACTTCTGGGGTTGCTGTGCTCACTAGAGACACAAATCCAAAAATGGACTGGGAGTTGACAGGTCCAACAGCCTGAAAGGGCCTTCTTAAGAAATTCAGTAATATTAAATTCTAGATAGAATTCTCCCATCCTTCCTCTGCTCAACCATTTACCATCTGTATTTATTGCCATTCCAAATATAAGACCCATGATGAACAGTTTTGGTGGTAGAAATTTGATCTTTGATGCCCCCAGTTGATGCCCTCAGTTCAGTTAAATCTCTAAAGATGGAGATGGATCATGATTTAATGATAGGGATTGTGCCTTGGTCATAAAATGTCTCAGGTTTAATCTGAGAAAGACCTCTAACTAGAACTTAGGAGCACCTAACCAAAGTACACAGTACCGAGGATGGAGAACTTATGGCCTGCAAGAGCTAAAGGTGCTCATTGCACCCACTAAGCTTCCATTTCTATTCTTGCAGAATTGTCACTTCCTCATTGAATACATAGCCTTGCCCCCCTCCCTCCATAATATTATGCCATTTTTACCTACATCTTATGTCTCCTCAGGCAGGACAGAAAATCATAGCGTAATTCTGAAGCTGAAAAAGTTGACTACTCCTCAGCTAGCTGAACTAACAGTTTATTTGATATAAACCAATGTTTGTTTGGAGACATCCATTGCTAAACGAATGGCTGAAAATTGGTTTAGGCACTTCTCCAAGTTGAAACAACATTTGTATTACAGGAAGGGAGTCATATTAAAGATTCCTGTCATGTCTCATTTGGGTCTTCAGTTGTGCCTGAAATTGCACAAGGATCTGAGTCACATCTCCCCAAAAATAACATCAGAATATGCACACACTGACATTACATTACTATAATTTTCCTACAGTTACTTGTAGTCCTGCAGAACATGATTTGAGATATTTATTTACTAGATTTTTATCCCACCTTTATTAGTTCATAAGTAATGCAAGGCAGTGAACATATATAGTACTCCTTCCTCATCGTCCTTTCACTGCCACAGCAACCCTGTGAAGTGGGTTGGGCTGAGAGAGAGTGACTGACATCCAATCAACTTTGATGTCCAAGACAGGACTAGAAATCATGGTCTCACCCTTAATCACAACCCCAAACTGACATACGTGTGTATGTGTGTGGTATTTTTCCTAGGGAATCTGAAAGCACTGTGCATACAATCCATGGGACCGCTAGAATGTACCATTTTTGCTTATTTCATGACAAAATTTGTAGTCAGTACGAATACGAAGGTGAGTTTGGATTTCTACATATTTTCTCTCTGCAAGAAGATATAAGACTTGTAATTGCAGATTAGAAAAGGTGTGTAATTTTGGGTAACTGCTTTTACGGGTATTAGCAAAGATAAAGTTTTATTCAGAAAAAAACTACTTTTTATGTACTTTATCTTATATATTTTACGTCATTGCCTTATAATGTTCAAATAAAACATCTCATTCTTCAGTTCTTCATGTTGTTGTTTTCCCTTAAGCAAGTAACCTTAGTGAGATCATGTAGGTTACACCTGAATAAACACTTTTGACAGTAGATGTTGATTAAATCTTCCATCCAATAAGTTTCAATGAACAACAAGGGATTAATGGTTCTGAGTATACATTTTTAGGTTTGAGCTTTAAAGGTAAAACTAGATCTTCCTGGAATTTTCATCAGATAAACCAAAAGTTTTTTTGCTAATTTAATAAACAACTACATATGATGTATTCATCTCTAAATAGATGCAGGGAAGAACTGTGTTGGCAGGCAATAAAAGGAAGATAAAGAATATGCAAAACACAGGATGTTAGGACTTGATATTTGCTATCATTTTATCTAATAAATTATAAGCAGCTGTAAATGTCACATTGCTAAAGCACCTTCTTGCTATCATCCTTTATAATAAACGTTTACAAACACAAACATACATAAAATATCAGCCACTACGAATCATTGAATAAGCTGAAAGAAAAAACAATAGTGCTATAACTGTCACCAGGAGCACTTAATGGCAAGAGCAATGCCATGAGGGAAGTTAAGTCCAGATTAGAGTGAGACTTTCACTTAAAAAGCAGCCAAAGGTCAGTGCTGGGTAATCTGTATGCATAGTTACTAGAATTTTTCTTTCAACTGTTATATGCCAGTCAGGAATTAAATCAGCACAGCCTTTTCCACCATTTTTAGAATGCTGCACCTGTTGAAATTTTGCCTAAAACTAAAAAAAATCTGAGATAATATACAATACTACTAAAACATAACATTGAGGGAAATAATATTATTATTAATACTAGAAGATGAATCAACAATGACTTTAAAATGGCATCAGATATTACAGGTTTGTTTAATTTAAATGCTAAGTAGAAAGCTACTGATTTTATTGTATTATCTGATAAATACATTAACTATTGCCAAAAATAATCGGAATCCTGTTTATTGTTGGAAAGGGAGGAATTTTGTTTCCAAATTGAGAATAAAGGTTGACAGAACAGTGCTTCTTCTTCATTGTGAGAAAATAAAGATATTTGTGTTTGTTCAGAGTAAAGTGCCCTTATCAGAATCAGAATTTATTTTCGCCATGTATGTTAGGAAAGGCAAGGAATTTGTCTTCAGTGATAATGCTCAATATCTACATACATACATACACAACTAGAATGCAATCAAGATACGTTCATAGTTTGAATATATAAGCATAATCACGATCATTTGTATATATAGACGTATATAGACATAATCAATTAAGTATATAAGATACATTCGTAGTCTTAACATACATAACATTCATCATGTCTTGTAAAGTGTGGACAAAAACTATTTCATCTTGCCAGGACATCCTTTGCACTAACACTGTCCTACTCAGCTGTTAAGTAGGTTGATGACATGAGGGAAGAAACTGTCCTTATGTCTGATTGCTTTGGTTTGCAATGCTCTATAGCATCGTCCAAAGGGGAGAAGTTCGAACTGATTATGTCCAGGGTGTGAAGGGTTCATAATTATTTTCCCCGCTCTTTTTTTGGATCGTTCAGTGTACAGATCTTCAATGGAGGGGAGTTTTGTAACAATTATTTTTACTGCAGTTCTAATTATTCTTTGAAGTCTATGTTTATCTTGTATTGTTGTATTGCCAAACCATACAGTTATTGAAGTGCAGATTATGGACTCAATGATTCTTCTGTAGAACTGAGTCAGCAATTCCTTGGGTAGTCTGAGCTTTCCGAGTTGTCTCAGAAAGAACATTCCTTGTGCTTTTTTAATGACATCTTTGATGTTGACTGACTATTTTAGATATTGAGATATTGTAGAGCCCAGAAATGTGAAGGACTCTATTTTTATTACTGTATTGTTTGATATTGTGAGAGGAGGTAGAATAGACTGGTTTCTTCTAAAATCAGTAATCATTTCCACTGTTTTGAGTGAGTTCAGTTTTAGGTTGTGCTTTTCACACCACAAAGCTAGTTGTTCAATGTCTTGTCTGTAGGCAGATTCCTTGTTGTCTCGAATGAAGCCAATCACTGCTGTATCATCTGCAATTTTTAGTATTTTGACAGGTATCTTTGGGAGTGCAGCCATTGGTGTATAAGGAGAAGTGGAAAGAAGACACACCGTTGAGATGCACCTGTGCTGATTTTACAGCTGTCTGATGATATTATTTTTCCTAGCTTCACCTGCTGCTTCCTGTCTATTAGAAAGCTTATGATCCATTTGCAGGTGTGATCAGATACATTTAGCTGAGTCAGTTTTTTATAAGAATATCTGGAATAGTAATAATATTGAATGCAGAACTGAAGTCCACAAAAAGGATATATCATTGGAGTATGTCATGTAGTGCCATATTAATATCATCATCTGTTGATCTGTTTGCATGGTAGGAAAATTGTAAGGGGTCTTGGACACAGAACAGTGGCACATAGTACAGCCTGACACATATCACAGGAGAGATAAGGAATTGTTTACAGCATATTAGACTAAAATGTAACCCACCCATTTCTCTTACCATTACTTTATCTACATCTGGAGTTGCTTGACACTTGCCTCATAACCAAATAATTCTACTTATTTGTTGGCTACAAACTCTACATTCATTAGCTCCAATTATGTTACCTAGTTGTGTAATAAAGCATCTATAAACAAACAGTCAGGCTCAGAGATCACTTTTCCAGTAGGATTTATTTAAGTTTACCAGTTATTCTTCCAGTCACAATAGAAGGATTGCATTCTCATTCCTATCTGAGCTGTTTGGGAAGTGGGAGGGAGAATACTTGAAGCAGAATAACATGGGAGGAGTTTATATTCAAAGTGGATTGTAAGTGATTTGGTTGAGAAACTGTACCTAACCCAATGAGGTTAGTGATCCAATAAGAACTTCATTGTGGAATTTCCACTCATTAAAATCTTTATGATTACTTTATGATATTTTTTCATTTATAGATACTGCCTTTCTTCTGGTGAGCAGTCAAAATAGTTGACTGCTAAACTTAACTAGACATCCAAATAACCTAACAACTAAAAGCCTGTTGAAATGGATGCATCTTTAAAGATTAGCACCATAGTTTAGGACTAGTGCAAGGAGAAAATCATCGAGGGATGTATCTATTCCCTAGGATGGAACATATTTAGAGAGTTCTCTTTACTGAAATTGTTTTAAAGGTTTAAAAAACCCAAGTTCATACAGATGCAGAATTATATTAATAATAATAATAATAATAATAATAATTTTTATTTCTATCCCGCCCTATTCAAAATTCATTTTAAAAAATCATTCTTAATTTTCCTTTTTCTAGCAGACATTTCATTCTTGACATGTCCAGCTTAAGCTGACATAAGAATAATAACTATCCAGTTCTTTGTCAGACACACATTTCCTGCTCTGCTTTGAACTATATCATATGTTTTTGAGCTACTCTAGGTCATTGGTCAATGAGTTCTGGAGCACTGATGGTATATTTAGAATGTGCACAAGAGGAACAGACACCCCACTCCCAATAATTCATCAGTATCACATATCACTAGTCTCCATGAAAGCTACTTCTTCATTTCCAACTTGTAATCACATTAAGCCTTCAAAAGTCAAGCAAGCCAGCCAGTCAGAGCCAGCTAGAGAAGCAAGCTTCCGTCTCTTACTGAAAGAAATTTTTAAAAGAGAGATCAGGTTGAAAAGGAACTCTTAAGTCAACTTTAATGATCTGCCTCCAGGGTCCCAATGAAGTGAGTTGCATGAATAAAGTAACACCATAGATTCTCTTGGAGTGTCACCTGAGCTACAAGGACAAATGGGAAAAGGTGTGACACTACTTGCAGCAAATTGTGGAGCCAGAGTTCTACTACAAATTACAGAAAGAGAGAAAAGTTAATTAAGGATTGCAGAAGGAGCAAAAATGTAAAACCCTTTTTAATTTATGTCAATCTTGGCCCAGCTTGCTCACTTTTATGCCTTGCGTATATGATGATGAATAGTAAGGATGCTTTCAAATCTAACTCATCCCTGGTGTAGGTATACATGCAATTTTCTCACTGTGTTATAGAAGCGATTTGCCATTGCTTTATCTAGGATTGTATTTTAAGTTGTAGTCTAACTCACAGCCAAGAATTTCTTGATAGTGTTCCATACAAGCACTAATTATGGCCAACCTGCTTTGCTCTTGGAATCAATCTATGTCAGCTAGGTGCTACCATCTGCTGAGACAGCATGCTAACTATTTATTAAATAAAAAAACCTAAACAAAGCCAAACTATATAACTTGCTTTGGTTGTTTGGAGAAAAAGATTGTTTGCATTCTCCCTACATAGGAAATATCAAAACAAGCTTTTTCCAAATAAATTAGGGTCATGTTTATTTATCCTAACCATAGTCTATTAGCTACATGTGTGACTTGCCAATAGTTGACTTATTTGTTGACTACAAACTCCACACTGAATAGCACTGATTATGTTACCTAGCTGAGTAATAAAACATAAAGGCATTTCTTCCTCAAATAAAAACACCTCGAAGTCTGGATAAATTATGAAGTTTTATGATCAAGTGGAAAATAATGTTCCCAAAGTCTTTGAACTTTACTTGGATCTGACCATTGTAGGCATAAAAAAATATTAGATCACATTTCTTCCTTTGCATAATACCACTTGAAGTAGATCAATCATCTATCATTCAACCTAAATGTGAATCTTGAACTCTTCGGTTTTCTATTGCATTATCCCTGTGAATCTCTGTTCAGTTTTATTACTGCATTTTAACTTTATTCTTTGAATCTAATTTTTAAGGCTATGACCAATAGTAGAAAAGATAGGAGAAGCATGGCAAGAGACAGAAAATTCTATAAAAGATATGCAGTTAATTTTAGTTTCTGGCTCAGATAATTTCCTCTTTTTTCTGAGCTTATGGTATATTTCCTCTCCATAATATATCAGGGTTTAGTCCCAGAGAAATACAAATGTTGAAATAATGTTGTTCTTCCCTCCCTGCCTCCCTCCCTTTTTAGAGTAATAATACCACTGTGGACAGGTTCCAGGACTATATATGCAAACAATCCAACTGGAGGGGAATAGCTATTGATATTAGGTTTCTCAAAAGCTATTCCCAGCAATTCATCACTGAGTTTAGTCAGGAATTTAGGGCTGGAAATGAGCTAAGCTCTTTTAGAACCATGGAAATATTTGAAAACGTAGCAAGAAAAGTTTCACTCCCTAATGTCTTTGCTTTCCTGACTTGCTTTTCTGCATCATCTAACTACCTCTGGAATGCAGCACATAACGGAGACAGTAGTGCTTTGCATATTTATTTATTATTTAGACTTATTTAGACTTACAGTATATACCACTTAACAGTGTTTTACAGTACTCTCTAAGCCATTTACACAGTCAGCATATTGGGTCAGCATTTTACCTACCTCGAAAGGATGGAAGGCTGAGTCAACCTTGAGCCAGTGAGAATCAAACTGCTGAACTTTTGATGGCTAATGGCA
>JANHFO010001231.1:8670-20055 GCA_032468095.1 Pareas carinatus | reverse complement strand
TGTCTACTACAGTGCTAGTAGTTCAAAGGTTTCAAGCTAGTTGTTGAAGTCACATACTTCATGCATAGGTTAGGATTAGGTACTTGAAATGTTGCCTTTGACTCAACAATGTCTAAGCCATCAGAGCTAAGCCCAAGTGCCCAGTTTCATATATTTAGTTGATTCAAACAATCAAAGAAAAGCAAATATTCAAAATGCAGGTTGTTGGCTAAATGTGTTATAAGAAACTTCAAAATCTAAACTAAAGCAACTTGCAGATAGTTAGCTCTAAAGGCACCCCAGCAATTGCATTTGATTGCATTACAGACATTTTGATAATAGGCCATGGCTGATGCCACAAATTGCTAATTAATTCTTCTGTAGTCAAATGTGCTGCTTAATTAAAGGGTGCACTGATTTATAAGTACATGTCCCAAAATATTATTCATTCTGCATCTGGTGGGAAAGAAAAGCAGATTGCTGCTGGGTTGCAACATTTCTCTTGAAAATTATTTCATTACACCCTGCCATGCTCCTTCAGCACTGATTGTGACAGATTTGAGAATTATGAAGTCATAAATACAAAGAATATGTCTGGAAAAATGCAGCTAATGGAAAATGTTCACAGAACCTTCAGGGGAAAAAAGTATTTCTGATTATAGCCAAAGCGAGAAGAAAGGAGGGGAACAAATTGCAAAGAACAGATTTATGTGCCATCTAAAAGAAATATGTGGTACCAGTTACCAAGAATTTCTTAAGAACAAATCAGGTTAATCAAAACTAAATCTTTTCTTTGAGTTATAGTTTGATTTATGAAAAGTTGTTGATGAAGCTGCCTATAATATGTTTGTACATAGGCAAATATGAACTAAAAGATGAAATTGTGTTTAAAAAATTACATACAAAAATTCTGTTTAAAAGGTCAGTAAAAGCTTGAAAGGAGATGCAATATAGCAGTATCATTTGATTTTTACATAGTTTCAGCACGAAGTAAAGATATAACAATTTATATAATCTGACACTGCCTCTAAATTCTAAGAAATTTTGATAGAATGCAAGTTTCCATAAATATAATGACATATTTTTCATGCTGAGATTTCCATCCCTTATTTTAAAAACCATTTTGGTTTTTAATGCAACTAATTGTCCAAATAAAAATTACTTGGGCACCTGGCTATACATTTAGAAATGTATATTTGTGGGGTGGATGGAGAAATGCACTGATTATTACGAATCTTAATGCAGAAATGTGATGAAATTATCTTATAATTAAAATTGTACATTCCCTCATCTCTAAAACAAGCACAAGGATTTGGGTGCAGGCAATGTTTAACATATTTTTTACAGGATGCTGCAACCCTACAGCACAAATATTTTCCAAATCCATGACATGGCTTTTAATCTGCATTTTGCATTATACTACTTTGCTTACATTGATGGCAAAAAGTGCTATTGCTAATGTCCTACTACCATAACAAATAACAAATGATTCCTTCTTCCTATGAATAAATGAAAGATCTATTTTAAGGAATATTTTTAGAAAATGTTGAAATCCTAATTTGACATTGTTGATACCTCTGTAAATACATTAATTCTGTTAATGCTGTGAGCGTTAATTTAAGAATGAAATCAGGTAAAGCAAAAGGTCAGCTGTGCACTTGTTTGTTTGTTTGTTTTTGCTGAATGTCTCCCATGTAAATTAGTTTTATATCCAGTCAAGAAATTTTTGCCCTATTATATACTAACAAATAAAATGTTTCCCATCTCCCAGGTCCAAGGTCATAACCTTGTATTATAGTATAAGCAACGATAGAAAGAAGATGTCCATGTATGCTTAAGTTATTATTGTTTAAGTAAAATATCTGATATTTATATCACATCAGCTAGAAATCAAGAGTTAATCAAGAGTTACTATTGGGGCATTTTATTTTTTGAAAAATGTGAAAGACTCAACTTGCTTCATTTGATATGGGATGCTTCATTCCTTTGATATTAAAACTGAACAGTGCATAACAATGAATCTGCAATGACCTCATATATACTTGGCAAGCTCCTAATCTCATTCCAGAAAGTGTCAATCAGTTAAAAAAAATACAACTTAGAATTTGACAGTATATTATACACCTTTCTACTGAGATATATTGATCTTGACAACAGTTGCACCCTTGGTCCCAATTGTGTTAAGGAACTTATGTTTGTGTTTCTATCTGCCCCCCCTCTCTCTTTTGTTGCAGTAATGTGGTACTGAATTATCAATCTGAAAGTCCCCTGTGGTTGGAGGGTTCAGTTCCCAAAATAGTGCAATACATTTGGGGATCTGTTCAGAAGCAACATTTCTTGACCTCCTCTTGTTTTCTGTAAAAATCTATTTGTCATAATCAAAGGGCTTTCTGTCACTGTAATCTGAGCAGCAGAAAAACTAGCGGTTTCTAATATGCAGTCTGCCTTTGTAACAAGTACAAAATCCCCTGACTCCGAGCCCAGAATATTAAATCAGCAACATCTCTAATGGAGATAAGAGTGGGTTAAAAAGCTTCATTAATGGTTCCCTACCTATGATCTGTAAAACCCTACTGGCCTACAAGTCTACTGCAGTTGTTCCCTGAGGGTTCTGGAAGATAATACAGATAAAGGTACTTAAGAAGAGCAATACATTTATGAATGAGTCAGTACAGTATACCCACATTTTAAATATCTTCTGACAAGGTCCAAGTTAAAAAGATTTAAAAGGTGTACTTATGTGAGAATCCCCAGATGCTTTTGATGGCAATGCAGTGGCCTGAATCAAGAAAAAGACTAGGAACCACTGAACTGGCCCTTTGGGATATTATTAAGCTTTTCATTTCATTTATAGCTATAAGGGCTTGGAATCTTTTTTTTTATAGTTCTTTAGATTACAAAAAGTGCATGCTTTCCTAGTGACAGACACAGATCTGTAAGCTTGAAGACATAATTTGATCAAGGGATTACCTCCCATCACTCAGATTTTACTTCCTGTCTCAGGTAGCAGATTATATAGCTGCAATCTGAGCAATGATGTGACACTTCATATAAATACTAAATGATATAGTTGCTTTTTGAATAATTTGGATTTACAGGGGTGGTGTCCCAACAAGAGCTGGCGTGAAATGGCCAGATCACTCAAAGTAACATAAGTACACACACCTGTAAGTGATCGAGCAACTGTCAAATGTTGCAGAATTGCCCGAGTTCATAGCGCGCGAAAATAAGCAAGGGAGCTATCCGCCGCTCCAATTGGCTACAGCTGGGAGCTGTCAAGTAAAAAAGGAAGTACACACTTGTAAGTGGCAGCCTATGTCCACTTCTATCGTTCGTATTGCTTGATAATTATTTTGTTAATAAAACGTTCTTGTTCAGCAAAGTCTTTTCGTCTATGCATCACCCAATATGCTAAAACACTCATTCTGTATCAGTCTTGATGCAAAGACCCACATACACACTAAACACAGATGCCCCTCAGCAACTGTGTGCTCGAGTTCTTCAGTGTATCTGTTAGCACAGTATGATGCCCACAGAGGAGTGACAAATTTGGTCAATGAGAATCTTGGATTCATAGTCCATCTCAGCAAAATCTCTATTTTTTGAATTCTGAGATAGGGACAGAGGTTGAAATTTGTCTATATTAGAGAACATATGCATCAAAATATGCAAAGCATGCTTTTTCCAATAAAAAAAAAATGGTTGGAAAGAGGTTCACAAAATATCCATTGAAATGCTGACAAATTTATGAGTAAAATCTACCTGTTTAATTAATTAATATATGGCAGCTTTGAATCATTGGAAGCAAATGAAAGTTCTTGCTTTTACCACGCCAATAAAGGCATCCTTTTCCACCATCCAGTTCTCTAGTGCTTAGCGATAAAATTTGGTAATCATGAAAAATATGTTGCATGAAATATTGACATTTATTTCTTATCTTAATATATAACCTGAAACACCGCAAATGTTATGGAAGCTCAAATTGACCTAACATAGGTATCCTGCTTTAAAGATCCTTCCATATATTTTGCAGGGGTAGTTTGATCTGGCAGCTAAAACTATGGAGTGCATTTATTCACTGAGTAAAAAATAAGAGTTTAGTTGTTATAAATTCTCTTTTATGTAGCCCTACAGATCAAACATAAAGTATACAGTCACCATTGG
The DNA here is from genome assembly GCA_032468095.1 of Pareas carinatus. Taxonomy (NCBI): domain Eukaryota; kingdom Metazoa; phylum Chordata; class Lepidosauria; order Squamata; family Pareidae; genus Pareas; species Pareas carinatus. Next base: position 15,912 of record JANHFO010001231.1, on the reverse strand, counting down.
CCTTGCTGCTTGACTATTTTAACTGTAACAGGAAACAGGACCCTTTACTTAAAAGAAAAGAAAGGAATATAGAATATACCCAATAGAGCCAAACTTGTAAACACTGCCATCTACTGGCTGAATACTACTGTAGTTGTTGCACATAAATACATTCTAATGGCACATTCTAACATTAGTGGCAACTGGTTTCTTTACATTTTTGTTCCATGACATTTTTGTTCCAGGATCATTATGGCATTTCATACATCATTTTGATCTTGGATGTTGTTTTTTTGCCATCATACTGTGAACACATGCCATTATGCTAAGAAGCAATCTGAGAATAGAAGGGAAAGGCAAAGAGAAAAATAATAGATTTTTGCTACAGCTGAATAGCAAACTCAAGTTTAATCAAGGTAATGTTGAGAGATGGCTTCAATGTGCTGTGCATTCAGAACAAAGAACTCATTTTAAAAATTAAAATAATGAATTTAATGACATAGATCTAGAAATTAATGTATTGGGTCTTTTTCCAGTATAGCATAAGCTGCCTAAAGTTGCTTAACAATGAGATGGGTAGTATATTACATGAATGAATGAATGAATGAATGAATGAATGAATGAATGAATGAATGAATGGTACGTCGCTTGATTGCCTTGCCCATTGCTCTATAAGGTACTGGAGTTTGGGAAAAGACCTTGAGGTCAACCATCAAGCATTACAAAGAGGCTGTGAAAGAAACATCACAGAAAAACACTCACAGTTACTGTAACAGTGGACTTTCAGTGCCCGCATTGTGCTAGACTGGGACTGCAGATTCACCTCTATGTACACAGATACACTGTTCAACAGTGTGTCTTCTTCAAATTTGAAGATCAATCATGTATATGATACTGCAGTTATATTTCTGTTTTGTTCAATTTCCACATCAATCTATAATTTTTAAATGGCATGATGCACAGGTTTTGTTAATCTGTACATCTGCTTATTATATGTGTTTTAATTTATGAATTTTGCTTGGTTCATTTAAAATGCATATATCAGAAAGCTGTTATCTGTTTCTAGATAAAACAAGTAACTGTTAGAGAAGGCAATTGAAGTGGGTAAGTGGTATGGTATTATATAAGATCAGCTGGAGATATTATAATCAAAGTCACAAGCAGCTCGGATGTTCAAGAGTACAGAACGTTATTTGTGAAAGAAGCTTTTTTAGGAAGGGAAATATATACAACATCTTAAAATATCAGCTTTTCATGCTATGGAAACACAATCAGATCAAAGTTTACCTTCTGTGATGTATTTCTCCCCAGGATCATCTTACGTGATCTATTTACTCTTCAGATTAGCGCAATCAAAGTATCTAATTTTATCTGGCTAATGAAGGTAAGCAAGAGAATGGTACAATCAACATGGCCTGTACTTTTACTTCTGCGCAAGAAATTAGAAATTTAATTGAATGTTAGACTAGAGGTAACCAGATGTTTTGAAATTACTTGTAATGAGAAGAAGCATTTCCTCTCAACATTTGTCTTGTTTATTTTTCAACTGCTTAATTCAGATGCTTCAATCTAATCCTAAATCCACTCCAAATCATTGGGTGCTATACTTTGGATCTGTTGTACACCAAATTATAATACCATCCCTCAAGAAAGTTCTATGCAAATATCAGGTGATAAACTCACAATTAATTGATGGATCTCACTATCAAGAACAAAGTCCTAATTCTATGTGTTCTAAAAAAAAATCAGTCTTTAGTTATCAATTTCAAAAGAATTCTAATTACTTAGCCTGGTCATAGCAATAACAGTATTTATCCTTTTAATGCAATATGATTAACTACTATATACTGCATATGTCTCTTACACTTTTAATGAAATGACTAGAACTGTTGGATACCATAGCCTTGGATACCATAACATAAAAATATAAGAAAATGTTTTTAGAGTTACTGTTCCCTGGGGGACTTGTTGGTTTTATGTAAGAAGCTTTATCTGTGTTTATATATGTTGATATTTATGCTTCAAATCAATCTATGTCTATATTTCATGCATGTTTTATTTTGGTGAATTCAGACATGGAATATGGGAAAAGGTTGGTGAACATTTTGAATGAACTTGATCATGCAGTCTGGAATATTTTTTCTATATAATAGTTTTACTGTTTGACAGTATTGCATGCAAGTACTCATTTACAATTAACTCAAATTTTAAAAAGTTAAAAAAATAGATCCATGACCTAAATATTTCTGAGGGAATGCTTCTCTGCACTAATACATTTATCAGAGAACCCAAAAGAGAGAAATAGAGTCAGTGGTATATTATGGCTGAGTAATTACTTTCTTTTTAATGAAGAGCATATTTAACCTTAGTGCAAAATAAACTAGATCATTCTGGCAAGCTAAATTGCTGAGCTACAGAATACAGATTGCTCTCTTCTACATGAAGCTTTCAGACATTGCAATTCCTCTGCTAAATCTGGCTTAAATTTCCTCTTTCCTTGTCGGACCCTTTTTCTCCGATGTTTTGGATTCTAAATTCCATCATTCCTAGCTGAAGGGAAGTCACACATATATTCTGAAGGGATTTGAACTGAGGAAAAGAGAGATTTGCATAGAGAAAAGCAAGACTTCTATAAGGACTGATGATTCCTAAGTCAGATGTGCAGGCGGCACAATAATGATAAGCAGCCTACAGAAAGTCTAGCTGATACCTGAATGGCAAGATACTATAGTAAAGAACTAAGACAATAGAAATAGTTTTGCACAGTTGAAAGGCTGCCAACCTTATTTCTAGCAACTCTCATTTAAATTGATGAAAGGTAACATGTCTTAGGAAATCTCTCAAAAAGAACACAATTTTAGAGAAATGTTTCTTAGTGAAGTGTGATATTCTTGTTTTGAGGCAGCCAAAGTCACTGTGTATAACATGCTGGCTGAGGAATTCTGGGAGTTGAAGTCCACAAACCTTAAAGGCGAACAAGGTTGAAGACCTCTGGCATATAGAATCTCCAGCTTTCCACACCTCTGAATAATAAAATATGAATAATAAAATCCCAAAGAAAGACACTATGAGAAAACATTTCCTGATAGCAGCAGCACTTCTATACTATGTCACCTAAGAAAAACTCCCTACTTGAGAAATCCCGCTAGGGTGTTATCTCCTCTCCTGAAAAATTGATGCTTTAAACAATAGTTTTTTTCATGATTTTTGTCATGAAGGCATGCTTTTAACACCAATAGCCTCCTATAGTGTGACCCCAATTCTAAACACTTGAAAATATTTATAAAAAATTGTGAGGGTGATGTGAGCATGAAACTGACAAAGTCTAGCTTTCCATCTCATGCTATCCCTGGAATTGCCTCTTCTGATATTTTGTTTTCTCTGACATCCCAAATTCATCTATTTCTCTGATATTTGATCTTAAAACCAAACAGCATGCACTAGTTTATACTCCTACCATTCTTGAGGATCTGCCTCTTAAAATGGCCATTACTGGGAACTCAGATTAACATTTACATGCCTCTAAAATCCTAGCACTTTTTTAATGCAATATTGCAGGTTGGGATGCTAAATCCAGAGACTCCAGAGACTTGCAGCAACTCCTAGAGCAGGACAAAATAGACTTTGTGGTCTAAGTACATACATCAATCTCAACTAAGCTACATTAAAACATTATACAGTGAAACCCAATGGAGTGATATGAAATGTCTGTACTGGCTAAATTTTAATAATGCTTTGTTATTGTTAGTCAATGTCTATCTTCTACCTTCTCAAAATAGGTCTCAGTTTATTTTTTTATTTTATTTTATTTTCAGAATTTATATACCACCCTTCTCTCAAAGGACCCAAAGCAGTGCACAGCCATATAAAAACATATGATACACTATTAAAATAAATTTAAAATATATATTATACCTAGGCTGTTAACTAATTGTTAAGAACTCTAAAAAATTTAAACCAGCTAAAAATCCACTAGACCCCACCCCATCTAAAAACCCCTAGGGAATCAGGACAGCCCGGCCTGGATAAAAAAGTGGGTCTTAAGGGTGCAACAGAAGGCCCGGAGATCAACAATCATACAGATCTCCGGAGGGAGTTCGTTCCATAGGGTTGGCACTGCCACAGAGAAGGCTCTATCCCTGGGGGTTGCCAGCCAGCATTGTCTGGCTGACGGTACCCAGACGAGACCCACTCTGTGGAACCGGACTGGCCTGTGGGAGATAGTTGTAGGCAACAGGCGTTCCTGCAGATACCCGGACCCTATGCCATGAAGCACTTTAAAGAAGGTAACTAACACTTTGAAAGATACCCGGAAGGCCACAGGAAGCCAGTGCAGCTCGCACAGGAGTGGGGTCATGTGGGAACATCCCCTGACCCCCATAATCCCCCATGCGGCCGCATTCTGGACTAACTGCAGTCTCCAGATCCGGTTCAAGGGGAGCCCCATGTAGACAGTGTTGCAATAATCCAGCTGGGAGACAAGTGCCTGAGTGACTGCGTGAAGGTCCATAAGCCACTTATGGTCCAAATTTGAAGCATATATAATTACCCTTAATAATTATGTATGCTTCAAATTCCTCTGCTTATGTAATAGATTTGGGTGATCCAAACACAAAAGTGGAAGGAAATAATAAGTCAGTTTTTGCTCACTTCCACCAATATTCTCCATTTCAAGAGCCTGTACAAATAATTAAGCTAAATTTATATCTACTGGATGGATCTATGATGAATTGTCCCACTGGGGTGGCTCAAGGCCTTTCCTGATTTATTACTTTAATCCCATGTGTTATGTTTTGGGCAGGACTTTGGGCTGTCGGGAGGTCCCAAGTGCGAGAAATCACTGAGTGCTCATTGACTGCTGCCAGGGACTGAAGCGTAGGAAAATACCAGGTGCCCAATGGCTACCGCCAGGGTGGGAATTGTATTTAAACTGATAGCACAGTAGTCCACGCTTCTTTCCTGATCTTGCAGTTGTATAGCATGTAGTCTTTAGTTCAATAAACAGTTTGCTTTATTCAACTGACTCTTCAATGCCTACAAACTAAGAACACAGCACCATGGAATTTTATTTATTTATTTATATTTAAGAGTTAGGATTAGGGTGATGCATCTCTCACTGATAAGGCAATGTCTGGCCGACGGCACCCTGAGGAGGCCCTCTCTGTGGGAGCAAACTGGTCGGTGGGAGGTATTGGCTGGCAGAAATTACATGCTCTGGTGGGTCCATTAGAATGGAGTTTGACTTTAATCCATTATTTTTAACTCTTCAAGAAGTGGGTTTTTTCCTATTGCATGTTTTTCCATACTTATAACATCAAAAAATTTCTTTTCAAATAAAAGAACTGGCAAAATGGAATTTTAAAGGCCATGGAGTGGAGGATTTTTTTTCATTTATTAAATACATTTACATGGTTACTCAACTCACTCATGGTGACTCCAGGTGGCTTGCAACATTAAAAACCCACAGTATAAAACGTCTAGCACTCTCTCCACCCCTAGCATCCCTCTCAAAGTATTTGTCAGAATGGATGGAGGGATAAATGAATGTTGATCAAGACCTCATTCAAAAATGACAGAAGTTGTGCAAAATCTGCTTATTTGAGGAAAGTTGCCCAGCTGTGCAAAAAGACCCATACAGTATATATCAGGTTTTCATTATTAACTAGAAATTCCTAGAATAGGAATGCACAGATATTGTAAACATGCAACTTATACTTGCAAGTACATCTAACAGAAGTCTAGATTACAGAAGGATATTAGGAAAGAGAAGATACTAGATTTGGACCCAATCAAAATACCACTTTGGAAAGTTCATTGCCTGGGTATTGATTCTATTAACAATGTTCTTGAATTATGAAAAAGATTTAGTTCCTGCTCTTTCATATTGAATCCCTGGAGAGCTTTAGTAAACTTTCTGCCTAACAAAAGGAGTCTAACAAAATATTTGGAGATGTTATTTATAAGTATATTTTAAGAAACATTACAAATAAAAGTGTATGCAAATTTAGAAGAACAAATATAGAGAATCATGCATATGATTAATTGAATGGACTAACAATTAAATTCATGTAATTCTGATAGGACCAGATATAGACTGATACCAATTATTGATATTAGCTAGAAATTTCTTCTTTCTGATAACTTCAGTGTCCATAATTTTAAATCATATATAGATCTCTCTTTTTCAAATAGTTAAACGGTGCTGGTTCTTAAGAGATGTGCTATTAGTATTCTGGCAATGCATCATATTTTTCCCATTTATAATTTAACCTGTGCCAAAGGGTTATTTTCATCAAATGGAAAAAATGGGCTTTATAAAAATGCATAGCTTTTAAATTGCTCAACAGTTGGAATAGCTATAAGAACTTGCTAAGGGAATAAATGTATATTTCTAACACCTTTTTCCCTATACAGGTTAAAACCAAATGCATTTATGCTCCTGTTCTATGGGACTATTTTATTTTCCCATATTTAAGTTTCAATCTCTCTCTCCCCCCCTCTCTCTCCCACTCCCTCTCACTTTGTAATCCCTGTTAAAGTGTAGTGATTTAATAGGCAACTCTATTTGAATATGTTAGGCTTAGCCATCTATTGGCTATGGTTTATTTACATTAACTTTCACTTCCTTATAAGTGGAAATAAAACCTTGTTTTATTTAGTAATGAATAACAATACTCTGAAAACATAGTTCCGATTTCAATTTATATTGATACCAACTGTATGGGAAGCCTGCTGGGAATCTGATGTCTCCAAGGAGGAAAAAAATAATTGTTCAAGCCTGATCCCAGTTCACTTGAAAACTGAAATCCTAGAAGAGTTTCTTACATTCTTTTAAATTCTGAAGGAAGCACTATTAAACCGAAAAGGACCAAAAAAAAAACCTCTGAAGAATTGAATTATCTTTATAGACAATTTAAAATTCCACTTGCTCTGCCTAAAGACTTCTCTGCATCACAGCCTTAAAGTTGCTTCATTCTCATGCAAGCTGCTGAAAATCAAGTCAGTTTAAGAAAGCCCTTTCTGGTTTTCAATCTGTTATTCTGCTTCAACCTAAGGGATGGCCTAATGTTCTTCTGGACCATGTTTACCAAACCCCCTGACTTTGATAAACATTGTTTTTACCACTCATGTCAGAAAAAGAAGTAGCATTCTAATGGATAGCTCTCCTCCAAACTAAAGTGGAACCATTTATTTATTTATTTATTTATTTATTTATTTATTTAGATTTATATACCGCCCTTCTCCCGAAGGACTCAGGGTGGT
>JANHFO010001230.1:143615-157941 GCA_032468095.1 Pareas carinatus | reverse complement strand
AACCGGCGATGAAGTTGGCGTACTTTCTCTTTTTTCTAGAAACGGTGGTTTATTCCCCAGCGGCGAAGATGGTGAAAATTGGTATCAACGGGTGAGTCGGAGGGGTTGGGACGTGCAGCGAATCCGCCTGAGCATGGGAGGGAGGGGGGAGGGGAGGGGCAACCCTCGCATGGGAGCTTGGAATGGCCAATAGGGAGAGAATCTGCTGCGGGGATGGCTGGGGCTGCTGTCCAGCCCGAGCTGCTTGGGGAGGCTGCAGCGGGAGGGTCCGGCCCAGCACTCCCGTCCTCTCCTCCAAGGACATCTAGAAGTCACCCTGGCCCTCCCCCTCCCTCCCCAGCAGCTGTGTCTCTCAAACAGGATCTGTTTGTGTCCTCCTCAACAGGCCTCCTCACTCAAGTGGCACCCTGTAAATGTTTAAGGCTGCCATCTTTGGCTTCTTTTTTTTATTTCAATGTGTTCTGGAACAGCCGAAGCACATGGAGCAGGCTTGTGGCCATGACGAGTACAGGAAACCCCCCTGCGTGACTCAGTTTCCTCAATGGTAGTTGCTGAGTCATTCCCATCAGGAAGCCACAATAGCTTTCTGATTTTTCTCTGTTGCTTTTAAATTCTATATATTTTTCCTAGTACCTCTGCAGATGAGGAGCATCGCATCATGTCTGCAGGGAGGATTTATATATCCCTTCAGTCTGAAATGCCTATTAAGAATGTGACCTCCTTGCCCTTCTTAGTGCCCAAAATCTGTAACCAGATAACTCTGGAGAGGACTGGGTCTAAAGTTAGCGTTTGACCTTTCAGTTAGCAGGTTGGGGGTGTAACGGAGGGAGTTTCAAGTAGCATTCCCTAGGAAAGAGACAAATGGGCAGGTGCAACTTACGTTCTGCCTAAGTAAATGCTTGGGTCGGTGTAAGGATTGGTAATGAAATAACAGGGAACTGATTTTCAGAGCTTGACAGGCAGGCTGTATGATCTCTTGGCAGAGTGCTCTGTGTATTGCCTCCTGTCTTGAATTTCAGAGATAAGAAAACACACACACACACACCAAGCATTCTTGCTAGTCTGATAACTCCTACAGATTTTCCATAAGGCAGCCTTGTGGAGCTGTAAAATTGTAAAAGCTTCAGCTCTCATTTTGTAGTCATGAAAATCTGTAATAACTTTTGAAAGCTCACAGAGTCCACAAACATTTTAGAGAAATCTTGCTGATTTAGAGCGAGATCCTTTCCAAGCTGCGACCTGTATGGTAATTTCAAGATGTGGTAATGCTGTGGTTATTTTGGAGAGGAGAAAAGGTGGATTTCAGAGAAGAATGACCACAAGTCTGAGGGAGGGGGTGTTGTTCAGTTTCCTGCAAGGATGATCTTTTGTTTCAAATACAAAGCGATCCCATGAGCCTCTAAAGCCACATACTGTTCTAAGGCTCTGAAGCATGTTCCTGTAATGGGCAGCGTCACATCCCGGCCCTCCCCCCCCCCCCGCTTTTCTCATTGGCCCCTTACCTCTGCAAAGAAACTGAGAGGGGGGTCTTTATTCTGGTATTGGTAGATGATTGCTCTCTAAGCCCAGTGAGCGTCTCCAGTTGAATTCAGTAATTTGCTAAGAGTAGAACAAATCAAGCATGGAACTCAGAGCTGTATGTTTTGTTCCCGTAGGGATGTTTTGTTGGCATTTAAAATTCCAGAGAAGGCTCAAATAGACATTCAGTATTAAAGCAGAAAGTCTACTCTGAATAATTTCCCTTTGCACAGCACTAGAACAAAGCTTAGGGACTAAATCAGAAATAGATACCAGGAATCTGAAGTATTTCGCAGTACAAATTTAATCCTTATTTTGCATAGCCGCTGCTAATAAAGTGTGCTAATTGTTCAGATCTTCTGCAGGAACACCATGTTATTTGTTGCTAAGCTCTTCCTTATATTTGTCACTAAGCGTTTATATGCCACCTGGCTCTTGGTGATTCTAGGTAGTTGCCCCAGTCTGCTTCTTTTCCTATTCCAAGAGGTGGCCCTTGATGCTTTTCAGCTCCCTCCTACATGTTTAGCGGAATTAGTTGTCTTAACCCATCCTGGATCTAACATTGCCTTTTTATATTTTTCTTCCTTTTAGTTTTGGCCGTATTGGCCGTCTGGTCCTCAGAGCAACAGTCTGCCGTGATAACGTCCAGGTTGTTGCCATCAATGACCCATTCATTGATCTGAAATACATGGTAATAACCCTCTGTTGTTCTTCACGGGGAGTGAGTTTCTCAGCTTTTTAAGGCAGACTTACACTTGATCAAAGAAACGTTGGTGTATGTCAAGAAATAATACTCCCCTCCAATATTCTAGAAACTTGTCCTGGTAAGCTACATTGAGTTAATGTGTGTCTTAATTTCAGGAGTACATGTTTAAGTATGACTCTACCCATGGCCGCTTCCATGGCACTGTCCACATTGAAAATGGAAAATTGGTCATCAATGGACATCCCATCACTGTTTTCCAAGAGTGAGTAGCATCCCTTCCATTCAGGTTTTCCTTAGTTGTGTAGTCCATGTCTTTGCTTACAGAGTCTAAGCTGAAACCTTCTCTTTTCTACCTGCCAGGCGTGATCCTGCAAACATCAAGTGGGGTGAAGCTGGTGCAGAGTATGTTGTGGAATCAACTGGTGTTTTCACCACCACAGAAAAAGCTAGTGTAAGTATTTGTTACAGGAGGAAGGAGCGTTGTACACATTTATGTTGTAAAGAGAGGACATGGGTACTTTTAAAGTATTTATTTGCTCATCCATCTGAACAGTGAAATGAGCGGCAAACAAATCTGATAAGTAAATAATGAAACTATCAAACATTTTCGTCATAGAAATGCATACTATGGAAAAAGAAATCTGCATAGCAATATGTGACATATTGCTTCCAGTCCAGTCCTTGGATTGTGTTTGTATTTTTTAAAAATAGGTAAAATATTATTCTTTTCCCTTATAGGCTCACTTGAAGGGTGGTGCTAAACGTGTTATAATATCTGCCCCATCAGCTGATGCTCCCATGTTTGTGATGGGTGTCAATCATGACAAATATGACAAATCTTTGAAAGTTGTCAGGTAACTATATGGGGAAAGCAAGGAGGAAACAAGCCTTGTATTGCCAGAATAACATGGAGGTGCAGAGTGTCTTCTAAAATGGTGTCTGTTCATCCATTGAGTACTTTCATATTTTTTCCCCCAGCAATGCTTCTTGCACTACCAACTGCCTGGCTCCCCTGGCCAAGATCATCCATGACAACTATGGCATTGTGGAAGGTCTTATGGTAGGTGAATTGCACAGGCCTTAATTCCTCTGTTTCTCCAACACTTAAAAGAATTCAGAATTGTGTTGCATGATGGTGAAATGTGCTAAATGGGAGAGGTGATCATGTGTACAAATTCTTCCTGTAGTACCTGGAACAAATATTCAACTTTAGGTGCTAAAAATAGCCTATCCTGCTTCTTCTATTCCAGACCACAGTTCATGCCATCACAGCCACACAGAAGACTGTGGATGGCCCCTCTGGGAAGCTGTGGAGAGATGGCAGAGGAGCAGCTCAGAATATCATCCCAGCATCCACAGGTGCTGCCAAGGCTGTGGGCAAAGTCATTCCCGATCTGAATGGGTAAGCCTTCCTGAGCACAAAGTGCAAGTGAGACTGAACAACTCCCATCCCCCAAACTTGTGGTCATTCTTCTCTGAAAGAGGCCGAAACAAGGGCTTGTGTATATCTTAACCCTGAGCCTTTTCCTACATTCACAGGAAGCTCACAGGGATGGCATTCCGTGTCCCAACTCCAAATGTTTCTGTTGTGGACTTAACATGCCGCTTAGAGAAACCAGTGAGTATTCTTGCAGTATTTCTGAGCCTGCTTTACTGGTAGTACAAGACTGGGGTTCAACAATCTAGATGAGCCAAAGAGATTCAGAAAACTCACGTAATGGTTAACCCAATGGTTGGCAGTTCAAATCTGATAGTCCTTACTTTTTTAGGTTTTGGGGAGTTTATTCAAACTCAGTTACGGGGGTGGGGGTGCCGAATTAGGGAAGGCTACTCTAAGTGTACTGTAATCAAATTCTTTGTAACTTAAGTTGGGAGTAGGGAACTTGTGGTTCTCAAGATTTTGGATATGCTTTTTGCCAGGACTGTTTGAATGGTAGCATCTATTGGTGACAACGAATTGACTTATACACTTGCTACACAATAGAAAATCAGGGCAGAATTCAATTATTTAATACTCCTATCTCCCTCACTTTCTCTCTTAGGCAAAGTATGATGATATTAAGAAAGTTGTGAAGGCAGCTTCTGAAGGCCCAATGAAGGGCATTCTGGGATACACAGAGGACCAGGTAAACTGAACAATTTTGATGATACAAAAATAACTGTCGGATCCATTTGGAGCACTTTGTAATAATGGTGGTAGCGTGTTTGGAAATTTGGCAGCGTTTTTTAGGTATTGTAAGACACGGGTCCCTGTCGTCATAAAATATGCTTTTTCTTCTTTGCCTTCAACATAAAAAAATGTGGCCATCTAATACAGCCAACCCATTCCCTCCAGGTTCATTTGATCTGGTCATAAATATACATGGAGTCTTAAAATTAGAGATTTCATTCCTCACTGCTTATCTTCGTGGATTTTAACATCTGCTTTTCTCCACCAGGTGGTCTCTTGTGATTTCAATGGTGATACTCACTCTTCCACCTTCGATGCAGCTGCTGGCATTGCTCTCAATGATCACTTTGTCAAACTGATCTCCTGGTATGATAATGAATTTGGATACAGCAATCGTGTGGTAGACCTGATGGTTCACATGGCATCTAAGGAGTAAAGACTGTACGGTTTTCTTTTTCTCACAACTTGGCTCTGTATTTTGCAGTTAGAGGCACTTTATTCCATCTGCCTCTGAGGAAGTAGAGAGGCTGGAAGAAACACGAATGTTTCCGTAACATCTCCCCTCTTAATAAAGTAATCACTGTCTCAAACAGTTTCTTCTCTTGTGTGGCAATATTGGGGCTGGGGTTGTAAATATACAAAAGTAGGCTTTCCAAAGGTTAAGATCTGGCTTACATTTTACAAGACTCCCACAACACATTTGCAGGCCCCAGGATAAAGATGCCATGTGAAAGTGTGCCATACTTTAGCTAGTATTCCAATTATGAAAAATTCCTTTTTAATCCTGGAATTTGGCTTCATTAGGAAAAGGCGTTTGGTGCACAGGCCTTTATTTTATCTCTTCTGGAATCCATTTCCAAAAGAATTGCTTTTCAACTTACATAAATTTGCCCAATATTTTTGTGTTGGCCTCCTCTAAAATACGTGAATAGTTTTGATCTCCCACTTTGGAAATAGCCTACTGATTACTGAAACTCTGCTAAAGTATTAAAATACATGAAACTTGTCCAGGCTTGTCCTACCACAATCCTGAATAGCTACGCACTGAGTAGGTGGTAGCTCAAAAACTTGTCGATTTTTAATATTTTTCCATCACCTTCCCTCTGGACTGAACTAAGGATATATGGGATGACTATTGAACTTCCTGGTTCTGCGGAAATGAATGGAATTTGGAAATGCAAATGCTACTTGTATTACATGAACCTGAGTGTTAGGTATAAGCAGAGCTTCCTTGGTTGCAAGGCCAGTGCAAATACAGAAAGCAGTGTGCAAGAATGAAGTGATGAACTCTGTCACACACACACAGAACACGTAGAAGCATCAATGGAGAGGGAAATGCTCTCTGGCTTCCTGCTTTATACAATCAGTATCCTGGTCTTAGTAATTACTGTGACGCATCCTGGTCTCCATCCATATATGGTAAACCAACTGTTTGAGCTCTTAAAACAACTATGACACCGAGGCAAGCTGAAATGGCTTTACTTTTCCTGTAGCAGTGGATTTAATGCTATGTACATTTTCATATGCAAACACAAGTGACGCATTTTGTGGAGAAAAATCCTTGCAGAGGAAAAATGTGTGCAAGGGAAATTTTGTGCTCTGAGGTCCTTTGGATCTGCAAGCAGCCAGAGGAGGCCTTTGAAATAATTCAGAACAAAGAAAAATCTGAATTATCATCTGCCTATCTGGAGTGCCTTCATAGACCAGAAAGGAATTACAATGTGAGCATTTGGAGTCTGGAAGTAAAAACACAAGATTTGTTACATGTTCATGAATATACATGAATATAAACTTGATAGGTTATCTTTGCTGCCATTGTAAAATCATGGGAAGGTTAGTTTTAAAATTCCATGAGTCCCCTCCCCCCCCAGTTATAAATGGGGAGAAGGACTAAATCAATGGCAATGTAGAATACATTCTAATACAGAATTTAGTTGACTTGGAGGTCATTTCTGCTCCAAAAAGGGTAGAATAACTTCAGGTTGCGTTTTTTCCCCATTATGCCTAGTATGTCACTTCCAGTCAGTGTTATCTTGATTCCTGGTGACTAGTTTTCTTGGAACTCATGGTCTTCTGTTTCTGTCCTGCTGCCTTTAACCATCACACCAAACTCGGCTGAAACTTTATACTATTTTAAATGTATGTGGTGAAAGAATATGGGTTTAGTGAATCTTCTGTAAGCATGCTGTTCGTCCTTTCAGAAGAGTCAAAGGTAACATACTGTGTATGGCGAATATAAAAGCTTTCCTACGTACAGGATACATATTGATGTGGTATTTGGCCACTGAGAAGTTATTGTAGCAAAGCTTAGTTCCTTTTTATAGCCTAGATCAAGCATCCACTTGTTTTATTTCAAACAGCTGTTTCTTTAGCCAATGAAAATCAAGATTTTGTGGAAGATCAGCAGAATCTTAAATCAGATTGTATTTCAATTAGGCACAGAGGAGGATAGTTACTTTGCAAAATTGAAGAAATCGCTTTTAGAGGAGGTTAATTTGAGTAAGTATCTTAGCAGTCAGACCAATCGACTGCAATGAAGAGAAGCCTATTCCTAGTTCTTTTTCAAGCATCATTATAATTTTTATTAAATGTATTCAATAGAATAAAAACAGTATACATTTTGAAGAGGAGAATAAAGAAATGAAATTAGTGAAAATAAAAAGATAAAAGTAATAAAGTAGCAGAAATGTAATATCCTTTCTATAATCTCCCCTTTCTAATCATCAAATCCATCAATGTCCAATACATTTTTTCTTTTTTCAGCAAAAAGTCCATAAAGAGATTTCCAGTCACTAATAAATATAGTTGATCTTTCTTTTAAAACTAGTTTTGGAACACTGCTAGTTCTGTCATTTTCACCAAGAATTCCTCCATTGTATTTCAGAGTTTTTCCTAGTGTATTTCTAGTCCTAGTAAAGAATTGTGCCATGACTAAGAAGACTTTGTTTCAATAAATAATGATCATATTCTTTATTTATGTTCCACCTTTATTATTTTTACAAATAACTCAAGACAGTAAGCATATTCAACAAACTTCCGTTGTAATCATACATGACCTACATCTGTAACTTGTTCATAAGTTTCAAGTAACATCAAGTCTTTAATACATTACAATTTCTGTTTTAAAGCAATATGTGTAACTACCTGTTGTGCCTCGGTCCTCTTCATGGGGCCAACCTATTGGGCACAACCAGGGGCGTGGCAGACGCCTCCTACCCACAACGGAAGGTTAAAAACCATTGGTTTTCAAACAGTTCGCTGAGAACCAGAATCATAAGTTTCAACCGCAGGCTTCATGGACGCTGTTTTCTCCAGCAAGTGGTTGGTTCCCCAGTGCCCGGTGACCCCATTGATCCGGGTAGAAACTATCAATGGGCAGTTGCTGTGCTCTGGACTGATCATGGCCACAACACAACTGCTCACGGTGCGCATTGAGGCACATGAGGAGCGGATTGTTGTCAGTGACTGGGTGTGGCTATCCACCAGGTACCTGCCATTGGACTGGCCGACAGGGAAATCTGACCACTGGTTCCTCAGCCCATTTCCTGTGGAGGCCGTGATCAACCCTGTGGCATGCCGTCTGACGCTACTGCATTCCTTGCAGGTGCACCCGGTCTTTCACCGATCACTACTAGTACCGGTGCAGCCCGACTGCACACTGCAGCTGCCACTACACCCGCCATCTCCTTCACAGCGCGGTCCTTACTTGCAGGTCCATAACATCTGAGACTCGCTGGCTGAAGGAGCACTTCCAGTACCTTGTTGTGTGCCCCCTTTCTAGATCGGGACGCCTTACGCACAGTCACTCAAGCCTTGGTCATCTCTTGTCTGGACTACTGTAATGCTCTCTACATGGGGCTCCCTTTGATACGCACCCGGAGACTTCAGGTGGTTCAAAATGCGGCTGCGCGGGGAATCTTGGGAGCGGGAGGGCACTCCCATGTGACGCTGCTCCTGCGCGAGCTGCACTGGCTGCCTATGGCCAATCGGGTTTTGGTAACCACCTTTAAAGCGCTCCATGACATATCTGCAGGACTGCATACTACCATGTGATACCTCCCACTGACCCATCTGCTCCCACAGAAAAGGCATCCTCAGGGTGCCATCAGCCAGACAATGCAGGCTGGCGACCCCCAGGAGGAGAGCCTTTCCTGTGGCTGCTCCCACCCTCTGGAATGATCTCCCTGTAGAGATTCGGATGATTATTGACCTCCGTGCTTTCTGCCGTGCTCTTAAGACACATTCCTCCATTCCCGATTTTAATGAATTAGGTTTTAAATTGGTTTTAAGGATTAGTTATTTTAAATTGTCAGCTCACCAATATTTATTTTTAATGTGGTTTTAAATTTATGTATATGTATATCTGTATTTTATCGTTGCCTGTAAAACCACCCTGAGTCCATTGCAACAGAAAAGGGTGGTCTATAAATCTAACTAATAAAATAAATAATAAAATAAATATTGACAGCTGCGAGAATAGCATTCACACAACACCAGAAAGATCAAAGAATCTTGAGTGATGAAGAAATTTTAATGAAGATAACGGACTGTGCTGAGATGGATAGACTCACATTAAAACTTAAAGAGAGAGATGATCCTGATTATTACAAATCATGGTCAAAATTTTACAAATGGCTAGATGAGAGAGAAAAAACAAGAAAGAAATAGAGAAAGTAAAGAGGAGTGGTAAAAGGCAAAGGAAAGAAAATAAATAAAGGTAAGAAAGAAGCACCCAGTAAGATCATGAACCAAGAAAGGACAAAGAATAGAAGGAACTAGGAAAAGAAAGAAGGGAAGAAGTGAGAAAGGAGGAGGAGGATGGAATAGATAGGAAGGGAAAGGGAAAGACAGAGAAGAAGAAAGTATAGAATGTAAAGAGAAAGTAGAACCCAATAAATATAGGGAACGAAAGGAAAGAGAAGGAAAAAGGGAGTAGAAGAGGGAGTAGAATTTGGATAAAACAAAAGGAAAGGAATGTGAAGAATAGAAAAGATAGAAGGGGAAAAAAGAAAGAAACTAAGGGGTAAAGGAGTTGAAGAAGGAAGAAAGGGAGGAAAGAAAGAAAGGAATGAGAAAGGAGGGAAAAGGTAAAGGAAACAAGAATAGAAGAGGGGAATGATAAAGACTTAAGGAAAAGGAGAAGAAGAAAGAACAGAAAACCAGAAAAGAAAGAGGAAAAACGAGAAGGAAAAGGAAAATAGATGATAAAGGGATTATTGTTGTCTCGTAAGGTGGGTATAACACTGCACAGGGCAAATTTAAAGAAATGGAGTAACAAGGAGTAATGGCCTGCACAGAGGGTATACAACTTGAAACAGCAATATAAAATGGTCAGGATAGATAGAAAATGTATGTGAGAAGAAATCCCTGGTTAAAATGACATGTAAAAATTGTAGATGTATGTAATGTTATGTAATGTGATATATAATTAATCTGTGAAAAGAATAAAAATTAGGAGAAAAAAGAATGAGGTGGAAGCCTGGGCTATCCCTAACAAAATTAGACGGATCCATTAAGTACATCCCTTAATTTGTTCCACATTAAATGTACAAAAACAGCACCAGGCTTCTGCACTGCTCCTGAGGTAGAGTACAACCTTAACATGTGCAGAAGGAAGAGCCACAAGCCAATGAGAAAGGAAATCACAGTATTGAAAAAGACTGTGGAATAGGAAATCCTACATTTCATTACGATTATGAATAGTCTAGTCAACTATTATGTGCACATTAAAGAGACATTACATTCAACACTGTGATCAACAAAGCTAACACAATGAATGTAACCTTTAATTACAACAGCCTTTTAGACAGAACTTGATAAACATTAGCAGTTAACTTGTGTTAATTGAGAGGACAATGTGCCTATTTTATATATTTTTTCTGCCTGAAGTTATTTTCATAAAACTGTTGAACAATTCAGAAATTATTTTGTGTAGCATGCCTGATGATCAACAATTAAATCCAATTTATGGCAACAGAGTTCTATTCATTCCAGTTTTCTATAACTTTCATTGTGTTATTTTTCAGTATCCTTAAACAAATAGCATGCTAGAAAAAACACTTCAGATTGCAAAGAACATTTTGAAAGAAAAATAAAATAACTTAAAATATAGGTCACTACCATTCATATCTATTAAAAACAGAACCCAGCAGAAAAAGAAAGAAAAATCTAATTTTGTTAACCTAATCTTGCTTTCTCTGATTAAGAGGAAGGAAGAAGTTATGACAACTTTCTGGTCTTACTCTATTTACAGAGTAAAGTTTATTTATCTTGATGGAGGAAAAATTGGGGTTTAACTGATATATAATAACAACAATAGAACCTCCAAATCATATTCTGTGAGGCTGAAGTTAGAAAAAACAACAGAAGCTATGAGAAGACATTGCTGGTACAACTATTGAATCATCTAAAACCCTAAGAAATATGGTCTCTTCTATCTTAGAAGACAGAGTTGTAGGAGTGTGGCAAAGGGGAACAATGTGCAGATTAGTCTACTGTATTGTTGTAGTTAAGATCTTCCCTCATTGGCAGATGAGCACTCTTCATCAAGTTTTGGCAACCCCTTTGGTCACACATTATCTTCATTTCATCCCAATCTTATGTTGTCACTAAAGTCACATCTACTGCACGTAATCATGGCACAAATATGCCCCAATCGTGTCTTTTTTCCTCTGCTTCGTTGCCAGTACATTGCCTTCATCTCATCCCTACCCAGGAATGAGATGGTATTAGGTTTGTCCTTAGTTGCACAAATGTCAGAATACTATTCATTTTCTGCCATATTTCAACCATGCCCAAGAACATCTTCACAATATGTAAAATCTTGCTTTTCTTGGGAAGAAGTCAAGTGATTGTATCTAGTACCCTAACACAATAGTGTGGAAAGGCCCTAAATGTATCAGTGTTAAACCAGTATTTCCTCTTTAAGCCAAGTCTTTCCCACCATGGACCTTTCCCTACCAATGATTAAACTGCTCTCTACCTGCCTTTGAACTGACAGTAACCAACATCAGCATGAAACTTGTACTTCCACTACTGATTTTGGCTTTATTGCCTGTGTTCCCAAATATTATTTGACTTCTCCCTAAGAAAATGTGTGGCAGCGGGCCTGTCATTCCCCTGGGGGTGGTGGACAGAATGGCTGAAGGGGAAGGTTTTTTCTTGCTGCTGTGAGCTGCTTCATTCAGGAATGTCAAGGTCAGGACAGTCCGTTAGCTGCACGCGGAAACCAAGCGAAGGAGGCCTTTCATTCAAAGCACCAAAGAGCTCCTGACAGGTGGGGACCTAGCAACGGGGTTGTGGTGTGTGTGCTTGGAATGCTGGGTGCTGGTTCTGAGATGGTCAGACCTCGTTTTGCTCTCTTGCTATCTGCATCTTCTCAGCAAAGTTTATATCTGTTCAAGCTAAGAGGTTTTCAGAGGTTTCTTTTCCTGTGGGGGATGTTGGAGCAGGTCCTTACATATGTCGCCCTTTGTCCTTCTTTTCATTAAACTAGACATATCCAGTTCTTGCATACAATTCTTCGTATGTTTTAGCCTCAGTTCCTTAAACATCTTTGTTGGTCTTTTCTGCACTCTTTCTAGAATCTCAACATTTGTTTATATATCGTGGTCCTAGAGACTGAATTTTTTTATGGTGGTGATGCCCTTCATAGCGAACCATCAACTTACCTTGGGTTGCCACTCCTTTTGTCAAATGTTGTACTCATGTTCGTTGGAACACAACTCCTCTCCTCTTCAAAGCTTCAAAACTGTTACAGACCCTATCAACCTTTACTTTCTTCTTCCTTGGTACTGATAACATAAACTAGACTTTTTGGGTTGCTTTTAGTTTCCCTGAAAAACTAGAGTTCCTTTTTAAGGAACTTTAGCCTTTTAAACTTACCTTTGCAAAAAATTTTCTGGAAATTCCCAAACCATAAAGTCTATAATAAAAGTGAAAAACATTTACAATTGCAATAGAATCTGGAACATTTCCAAATGACAAAGCAGAAATTCTTGTACTTTTTTTTTGTTTTTAATGCATGTAATCAGATAGAACTACATTTTGCCTATTTACATTGTAATGCTGCAGTGCCCTCCAGTGTTTACTGTGTGTAATGGTGGCATAAGATTTTTCCCTTTTAGACCAGGAAGAATTAGAATTTTAGATCCTTACTGTTCTCTAAACCAGTGGTCCCCAAATGTTTTGGTACCAGGGATTGGTTTTCTGGAAGACAATTTTTCCACAGACCAGGGTGGTGGGGGTGGTTTCTATTTCACTTGCTCACCTCCAGCTGTGTGACCTGGTTTCTAACAGGTCACAGACTGGTACTGGTCTGTGACCTGGGAATTGGGGACCCCTACTTTAAACAGGTTGTCCATGTTGGCAATAATCATAGAATCATAAAAACATGGGGCTGAAACGAACCTTGGAGGTCTTCTAGTCCAACTTCCTGCTCAAGGCAGCAGACTTTTTGCATGATGGACAAATGCCTATCCCAATAATAATGTTCTCTAACAGTAGTGAGAAACCATATATATTCTGCAAGTGATCTTCAGTAGTGGATAATTTTCCAATTCTACATGTTAGGGATGACTGTGGACAGGGAGAAATTTGACTTCTATTATCATTTTTTTTCACCTATTATCATATTTGGCCATATCACATGCCCTTGAAGATGCCCAACAACATTTATTCTTGAAAAAATGAATCTCATTGGAGTCTATTTTTTTTAAGATGATACAGGCTGTCAGAGAAGGGTAACAAAGGTGATGAAGGGTCTGAAGGTCATGGTCTCCGAGAACAGGCTGAAGAAACCTGGGATGTTCTTCCTGGAGAAAAGAAGCCTGAAGGGACATAGGATACAAGGGTTCTGGTACATAAGAATATCATAGCAGGAAAGATGGTCAGAAATGATTTTCTATGACTAGAGAAACTAAGATCAGAGTAACAGAAAATGTAATCACACTTATTTCATTTCAATATAAGGAAAAACTTCTTAACCATAAAATCCATCCAGTCATGAAGCAGTTGAATTATGGGTTCTTCATCTCTGGAAATGTTTAAGAAGAGACTAGACAGTCACTTCTCAAGGATTATATACTTGGTTTCCTGATCACTGCAGGGGGGGATCGGCTAGAATCTTTGCAGTCCCTGCTAACTGCACAATTCTGGAACTCTATAAATGTCAACTGCAGATTTCTTTAATATACTTCAATGGGTTCTGCACTGCCTTAATTGTAAGGAGAGTGGGGATTTAGGATAGCTTGTGAGAGAAGGTAATATAAACCAAATACATGCTTGTAATGTTATTTATGTTGGTAGAGGAAATGGCATTACCTGTGGGGGGATGCAAGGAGTTGGGAATGAGCCTTTGATATAAAGCTTTACTTTGAAGTAAAAGAAGTGCAGAATCGGTACTCTGGCCACCCCATCTCACCCCCAAAATCCCACAGGTGGCTGCATTCTGAACTAGCTGGATTCTCCGGGCGCATTTCAAGGGGAGCCCCATGTAGAGAGCATTGCAATAGTCCAAATGGGAAGTGACGAGAGCGTGAGTGACCGTTCGTAGGGAGTCCCAATTGAGAAAGGGGCGCAACTGACGGATCAGGCGAACCTGATAGAAGGCCCCCCTGGCGATGGCTGCCACATGATGTTCCATAGACAGCTAGGTCCAGGAGGACCGCCAAGTTGCGTGCCCTTTCCGTGGGGGCCAATATTTCACCCCCAATGGCCAACGATGGTTCAAGCTGGCCATATCGGGATGCCGGTAACCACAGCCACTCAGTCTTGGAGGGGTCGAGCCTGAGTTTGTTCTTCCCCATCCAGATCCGCACAGCTTCCAGACACTGGGTCATTACTTCCACGGCATCATTGGGGTGGCCCAGGGTGGAAATGTACAGCTGTGTATCATCAGCGTACTGATGGAATTCCACCCCAAAGCCACGGAT
>JANHFO010001230.1:83243-94313 GCA_032468095.1 Pareas carinatus | reverse complement strand
AATTTTTTTTCTTTTCTCTTCTGCTTCTTGTTTTTTATATTATGTACTTTTTCTAAAATTTCTCAATAAAAACTTTTCTCATAAAAAAAAACGGCTGGCTGCCATGGCAGCTAGCTTCAGCAATGTCGTTTATGGATCCCTGGACCTTGACTTCGGCTTTGGAATTTGCTTCAGATTTTCGGACTTGCTTTCGGCTTGAATTTTGCTTTCTGCTTGGGCTTTGCTAGCACTCCTGGACCTTGACATCGGCTTTGGGATTGCTTCCGATTTTCGGACTTGCTTTCAGCTTGAACTTTGTTTTCGACTTGGACTTTGCTAGAATTTCCGGACCTTGATTTCGGCTTTGGAATATTTGTGGGATTTTTTGGACTTTGCATTCAGCTTGGACTTTGCTAGAATTTCTAGACCTTGATTTCGACCTTGGAATTTGACTTGGACTTCCGGGCTTGCCCTTGGCGAGGACTTCGCTAGAACCTTCCGAGCTTGACTCCAGCCTCCCTGCCGCTCTGAGGTTGCACAGCAGCATTGTCGGCCCACCAGTTACCCCCGCACACCGTGATAGTCCCCCGGATACCCCTGCAGCCCAGGTCGAGCGCCACGTGACTTCGAACCCTCCTCTAGCCCCGACTGGGCGCACGGAGAAGAACACCCTGCACGTTTTCACCTGCTGGTGCTGAGATGGCCAATGGCCAAAAAATTATGTGATTAGGTGGCCCCATGGTGAGATGACGACCCTCTGGTGGCCGCAGCCAGTCAGAGGTGGCCAGTTGTCCCATCCTCGACCCTGGGACATTGCAACTATCCTAAATGCAGGCCAATTGCCCAATGTCTGAATTTTGATCAGGTACTCTGTTGGGATGCTGCAATGGTTGTTAGGTCACTTTTTTCAGAGGTCACTTTTTTCAAGATCATAGGTCGCTTTTTTCAGTGCTGTTGTAACTTCAGAAGGTCACTAATTGAATGATTGCAAGTCAAGGACTACTTTTATTTTCTCTCATCCTGAAGAGCTAATCTCAACAAATCTATTTCTTAGGACAAATACATGCCAGGATGATAGTAATCATGATAGCAATATAGTCTGAAAGAAGCATCCTATCTTTGTTCACTAAACGGAGTATGGAAAATCTATAGATTCATTGTTGTAAGGCAATGCATAACAATTTGATCCCTGTGGAAAGTAATAATTCTTAATAAGCTGTGAGTTCTAGCTTGGTTACCATATAGATTCCCTTCCATTCCTGTGCATACAAAGACTTTCCTTTGGTTCTCTGGCTGTAGATACATCTGGCACTTGTGAAAATACTGCATAAACTAAAAGACTTAGTTCAAGCCGAGTCTGATATTACACAGTTCTATATGTGGCAGCCGTCACCAGGGGGGCCTTTTACCAGGTTCACTTAGTCCATCAGTTGCGCCCCTTTCTGGATCGGGACGCTATGTGCACAGTCACTCAAGCCCTCATCACTGCCCGCCTGGATTACTGTAATGCTCTCTACATGGGGCTCCCCTTGGTACGCATTTGGAGGCTTCAACTGATCCAGAATGTGGCTGCGCGGGGGAATCATTCAGAGCGTGGGGCAGTTTCCATGTGACTCCTCCCCTGCGTGAGCTGCACTGGTTACCGGTGGGCTTCCGGGTGCGTTTCAAGGTATTGGTGATCACCTTTAAAGCGCTCCATGGCTTAGGACTCAGATATCTACAGGACCGCGTTCTACCAGCCAATACCTCCCACTGATCGGTTCACTCCCACAGAGAGGGCCTCCTCAGGGTGCCATCGGCCAGACAATGTCAGCTGGTGACCCCCAGGGGGAGAGCTTTCTCTGTGGTAGCACCCACCATCTGGAATGACCTTCCCCTCGAGATTCGAACTATTTCCGACCTCCATGTTTTCCACCGTGCTGTAAAAACACACCTTTTTAACCAGCCCGGTTTGGCCTAGTGTCACACCTTCCCCTCGTGAAAATTTAATTTCATATGATAGTTTTAATCTGGTTTTAAATTGGTTTTAATATTGGATTTGTCTTAAATTTTCCAGCCACTTTAGATATTTCTTTTTAAATCACTTTTAAACTTTTGTAATTTTTGTATATTCTATGTTTTATTGGCTGTACACCGCCCTGGATCCCTTTGGGGAGAAGGGCGGTATATAAATGTGATTTAATTAATTAATTAATTAATTAATTTGTGATATAAAAGAAACAGATTTAAAGTATACTGAGCCAATAGTTTAAGTAAATTCAGACAACATGTGACACCGCCATTAAGTGCTGTTTGTTATTGCACATTGCAGCACATTTTATTCTCTATTAAAAAGCCTTTTAAAGTTTGTCAACTGGAAAAATTATTTAGGACAGCCTGGGTTCTCCCAATCTTGAGCTAAACTGGAAGTGTACGAATTGTTTGCAGATGTACACTTTTCTATTAGATCACAAGTCACATTAAATATTTAATAGAGAAGCTGTTACATCCCTCATATATTTTGCCCAAAGCAAATAAAATACAAGGAAACCTTTATTTTTAACTTTATCAAGATTTGTCTTTTTCCAGCTGTTTCAGAGGACAAGTCCAGTCAGTTTTTGTATTAAAAGGATCTTGATGGAGGTAGCTGTGTCTGTCCTGACGTTTGCTTGCACTCATCTTGGTAAACAAACTGAAAATAAAATTAAATCAAGGAAGAGTGGGCCAAGTTGATGAGCATTGCAGCCAGGTCTGTGTAACAGATGTGACGCTGCAGCCTCCAGTCACTATGTACAGAGTCCATCCAATGTTCCTTTTCACCCAAGTGCAATCTAAGTGCAACTGGCAGCTTATGGAAGATTGCACTTCCTCCTTTCTCCAGTCATATCCTCCATCTGAGAGGACATCATCTGATCAGGAGTGCCAGACGGAGGGGATGGGGATGGGGCCAGAACTGAAACAAGGGTATACGTGTCACTTTAGCTGAATCACTGGATTGATGGCACCAGTCAGGTATTTCACTGCTGCTGAGCCACCTAAATTGAGAGAGAAAAAGGAGGGGGGAAGAGGGAAACATTTAGTATATTATACTCTTTGCAAGCCCATTCTCCAATCTTAGGCAGTCGCCATGGGCCCTCTCCCTCTAGGAGAGGGTGGAAATGGCAGGGTTTCATGCTTACCTGCTGGCTTGGTGGTGGTGGTGGAGGTTCACTGCTACGATTTGCCAAGCGGCTGAGGATGTTGCGCTCTGACATTTGGAGACGCACAGCCACTGGCGGAATGCGGGCAATTGTGGCAGGTAGCCGTGTTACATCGGCCTTCATGTCGCTCAGCAACTCCTCCAGCTGCTTCAGCACTGGAAGGGGAAAAAAAAAAAAGGAAATTCTGGACTTCTCTGTAAATCTATTTTCCTTAAGGAAAGAAAGGCAGCTCATTTTGGGAAAGATCTCCTCTAGGACCAGAAAGGCAATTTCAACTCTAAACTGGAGGAGGGCCCGTTCACCTGACTTCCTGAACACCCATGCTAACAGTACGCCAGTGTCTAAACCATAGCTATAAGCAATGGCTGGGAATGACTCCAGCCCTAAATAAAAATATTCTTGCCATGAGTTGCAACGTTACTGTATATACCTTGGCATAATTGCCCTTCTTTCTTTAGAATAAAAATTCGTAAGTTCAGACTCTTCCTCGACAAGGGAGAAGTGGAGGGCAGCTGGCACTAGCCTGTTAAAAAGTGTTGCATAATGGGAGCAGGTAGGCATTTCGAAAGGTTTTTACAGCCAATAGTTGCATTAACTAATCTGTAATCCAAATCTGTACAATTCAAGTAAACTGAGCAAGGTGTTATATTTGTGCCCTAAAGTCAAGGGGAGTTTGGGGGGGCAATGTGATCTAAGAAAGTTTCATGCAATTTCCTTGTGAATAGTTGCTTGAAAACTCTTTTTCAATACTACTGCCAAGTTGCCATGTAATCAGTATCTTTATATCCGTGAAGATGGATCAGCAAAGTACTACGCAAGGCAAAGTTAATCTCAGAATGAGTTAATGAATATTTTTTCCTTTTAGAAAAGGACATTTTATTCCTACTAAAGGAATAAAAACTGACACTGCACCAAATAAACATTAGAAATAACTTTTGAAGACCAAACTTTCAAAGAGGGATCATTTTTAGAGTTCAGATGGAAATTTAAATAAATCTCTGAATTCAAATTCAGGCAGAACAGAGTAATAAGCAGGAAAAGGGTCCCAAGATAAAAAGATTTGAAGAAGCTAAATTATCTGGGCTGCTGAATAGATGAGAGAATAGGACAGTCACAGCAGTAGCAATCTTTGAAATAATATGCTGTTATATGCTGACAATGTTTTAAAAAAATATCGACATGGCCTTCCTAAAAAAATCCATGAGAATTGATAATTTACCCTGTTTTTCAAATAGCTAATTGCTGATATTTTGATATTTGATCTTGGAGAGCTAAAAGCAGTAACTATTTGACAATAGATTAAGCACAATGGCTTCTTCCACCAATTTAAACTGCTACAGATTATATCTGCCTTCGATCTATTTTCTGGATAATTTTTGAAATAAAAGCAATGAAAGGAACAAAGACATTTTGTGTATTTTGCTTATTTCATTTTTCTGTATCTTGAATTAAATCCAAGGAAGATTTTTGGTAAAAGAGGTGGCAAGATCTGTGGTGAGTTCTATGATAATACAATGTAATTTTTGTAATACATTGCAAAGGCCCATGGATTCAATGACATAGTCATTTTGCTCATCCTGCACTATGATTGCTTAATGCATATCTTACAATTCAGATAAAGCACTAAGCCAAGAAGAAAGACTTGTAATACCACTTTTCTTATAGAACAGATTTTAGATATATGGAATTCTTCTCAAACTTGGCTGAGCACAGGAACAGGGACAGTATTAAAAATATGTTGCTAATATGCTTCCAGTTGTTTGTTTATTGGTGAGGAAACCTGATTTATAGGCATGTTAACTCACCCATAGGTTGAGAAAAAAATCAGATGGCTAAGCAACAAAATCTTTGGCAATTATCACTCAGCAGAGTATCTCTCCTCCCACAATAGAAAAAAATTGGTAATACTGGTTTATAAATGTGAAAGAATACAGCAATTTATATTTGCAAATAGGAAGGTTTTCAAAGGAGACAGAAAAAAGAAAGCTGGTGCCTGGAAGTCTGCCAAATCAGCCATTAACAGGCATATACACATAAACAACATCTACATACCAAGAGACAACTAACAAACCAAAAAGGGAATAAAAAGACCAAAACACCTCACCAGCAATCAACACCCAGATGAGCTGAGATTAACCAAGACTAACATTAGACTAATAACCAAGAAGCAAACATTATCCCAATCTAGGAACTGCCAAATAAGCTAACAGTAAACAGCCCAACCAAAGAACCACCAAGACCACTCTCACCAACACTGACAGATCAAGTGTTATGAAATGAGAGCAAACTCCACTCCCTTCCGGCGCTGATGATGTTACTACTGTGTTTCCCTGAAAATAACACCAGGTCTTATATTAATTTTTGCTCCAAAAGACACATTAGGGTTTATTTTCAGGTTAGGTCTTATAAATGCGTCCATCTGGTCGACTATCTTAACTGGGGCTTATTTTGAGGGTAGGGCTTATATTCCGAGCATCCTGAAAAACAATGCTAGGACTTATTTTCTGATTAGATGTTACTTTTGGGGAATCAGTGTAGTTTGAGTAATGAAATGTCTGCAAGAAAACAAGCTTAGAGAGCACCAAGAACCCCTCACCGAGAAATAAAATCATGCAGATTCCTAAATGCAGAAATTGCTCTAAGCAAAGAATTGCAGACTTTCTATCTAGTGTTTTGTTTATTTTTAGTATGAAGAAAAGTGTGTATCTTAGCATCGTGGAAAATTCTGTGACCTAACTTCTGGAGAGTGATCCTTTATTTTTTTATCAGAATCTTGCAAGAAGCTGGGGAAAGACACAATAGGCTACAGTGGTGCTTGAAAGTTTATGAAGCCTTTTGAATTTTCATATTTCTGCATAAATATAACCTAAAATGTAATAACTTCTCCACACAAGTCCTAAAACTAGATAAAGAGAATCAATTAAACAAATGTTAAAAACATATTCATTTATTAAAGAAAATGATCGAAAGCTACTTGTATGGCAAAAGTAAGTGAACCTTTGCTTTCAATAACTGGTGTGCCCCCTCCCTCCCAGCAATAGTTGAAACTAAACTTCTCTGATAACTATTGATCAATTTTGCAAATCAGCTTGGAGGAAATTCAACCCATTCCTCCTTACAGAACAGCTTCTACTTGGAGGTGTTGGTGGGTTTCCTTGCATGAACTGCCCACTTCAGATCTTTCCACAAAATTATACAGTATTAAGATCAGGACTTTGATTTGGCCGTTCTAAAACGTTTTCTTCTACTTTAAAAATTCTTGGATCACATAACTAGTGTGCTTTGGGTAGTTGTATTGTCTCTGGAACTTCAGTTCACAGACTGATGTTTTCTTGTAGAATTAGCTGGTTCAACTCAGAATTCATAGTTCCATCCGTGATGGCAAGCCATTCTGATCCAGAAGCATCAAAGCAGGCCCCAACCTTGATACTGTCACCACCAAGTTTCACAGATGGGATAAGGTTATGCTGGAATGCAGTGCTGGTGGCCTTTTGCCAAACATAACAATTTTCATTCAAGCCCCCACATTTCTCTTTTGGTTTCATCTATCCACAGAACATTCTTCCAACAGCCTTCTGATTTATTTATGTTGTAAGCTGTAGACAGGCAACAGTGTTATTTGGGAGATTAGTGGCTTTCTCCTTGCATCTTTGCCATGTACACCACTGTTGCTCACAGTTCCCCTGACGGTGATCTCTTGAACATTAATATTTACCAATGCAAGTTAGGTCTGTAGTTCATTAGGCGTCATCCTGGGCTTCTTTGAGACCTCCTGGAGTACTGCACATCTTGTTCTTTGTGTAATCTTGGTTGGTTAACTACTCCCGGGGAAGCCAATAATGGTGTTTAATTTCCTCAAAGTGTATATAATCTGCCTGTCAGTGGACTTGCAGAGTCCAAATGTCTTGGAAATAGTTTTGTAACCTTTCCCAGCATTGTGCTTTTTGAAGATCTTCAGAAATCTCTTTTGTTTAACCCATGCCATGCTTCCACATAACTGTGTTGTGAAGATCAGACTTTGACAGCAAACTCAGAATTCTGTTCTTTAAATAAGGCAGGCATACATTTATACCTATTATCATTCCATTGATTGAGAAGCCTGACCTTGATTTTCCCTTCAAACAAACATTAATATTCCTAAGGATTCACCTATTTTTGCCACACAAATAGGTGGCTTTGGATTATTTTCTTCAAATGTTTGATTGGCTTCTCTTTAAAAAGTATTAGGATTTGTGTGGAGAACAGATTATATTTATGCAGATATTTTGACAATTCAAAGGGGTTCACAAACTTCCAGAATACTATGCAGCCATCAGTTCTGGGTCTCTTTAAGTCCATTTAAGTCCTATCCTTCATAAGAAAGAAAAGCAGCAAGGTTTGGAAAAAGTATTTTTTCTGAGTACAGGAAGCACATTTTATCATTTATTACATACTTCTGAAAGATCCTGAAAAATCTGCAATCCAATAAAGAAACATTATTTATATTTTAGAATTGCTTGTGCTTGAGTAACTATATATTGTGTTTCTCTATTTTTATCAGATAACCATGATGTTTTCCCCCTTTCCTGAATTACTATAGAGCAGACTGTGCCAAAGATGTTCTTAATGAGTAGCTCAGAAGTATAATTTTCAGAATTAGGTTAACCTTAAAACTGTGTTTTGTATTAGTGTAAAAGAAAGCATTCACAAGAGTGGCGTTTTTGAGGTAATGGTTATCACAGAGCTCTTGTGTTTTAGGACAGTCCAATCTTAAACAATGCCTTCAGTAGCTTACAGGAGTTATTTCCTTTCTTTACAATCTGCACAGGGTCCTATACAGAGGCCCAATGCTTTTATTTTTAGGCAACAACAATCTATAGCATCTATGAAAATGATCTATATGATTTATAGTATCTATAAAAAGAGCAACACTCTCATGCTCTATACTTTCTTTATGCCTGCACTTATAAGAAGGAAGAATGGAGAATGAAATTTGAGAAGGTTCTTCTCTGAATTCTGCTGATGTAATATTGTGGCAAAAAGAAATACTTTCACTCCTATGGAAAGAACTTCCAATGTTTATATGTTTATATAGCTGCCCCTCTCACCAGATGATTCTGGGCAGCACACAATAGAATTTCAAAAATGCACTTCTTGTTGCTATTTGAAAAAGAAATATTCAAGTTGCCTGACTCCACTACAAAAGAAGTACCATGGATATAGAAAGTCTACACGTCCTTGTAAAAATGTCAGGTTTTTGAGAGAGATATAAAAAAATCAGACCAAGATAAATCACTTTAGCATTTTTTCCACCTTTAATATAACATATAAGCTGTACAATTCAACTGAAAAAGAAACTGATCTTTTGAGGGGGAAATAACAATAAAAACTTACAATAACATGGTTGCATAAAGATGCACACCCGTAAACTAATATTTTGTTGAAACACCTTTTAATTTTATGACAGCATCCAGTCTTTTGGGGTAGGAGCCTACCAGCATGGCACGTCTTACCTTGGGAATCTTAACCTATTCTTCCTTGCAAAAGCACTCCAAATCTCTCAGATTGTGAGGGCATCTCCTGTGCACTGCTCTCTTTAGGTCACCCCACAGATTCTCAAATGGATTTAGGCCTCAATTCTCATTCAGCCATTCCAAACCTATGGCGTTCTTCTGGTGAAGTCAATATTTTGTTGATTTGGAAGTATGCTTTGGGTTGTTGTTGTGTTGAAAGGTGAAATTCCTCCTCATCTTCAGCATTTTAGAAGAGGCCTGAAGGTTTTGTGCCAAAATTGACTGATATCTGGAGCTGTTCACAATTTCCATCACCTTCACTAAAACCCCAGTTCCAGCTGAAGAAAAAAGTCCCAAAGCATAATGCTGTCACCATCATGCTGCACTGTGGGTATGGTGCACTTTTGATGATGCATAGGGTTTTTTTTTGCACCAAACATAATTTTTGAAATTATGGTCAAAAAGTTCCATTTTGGCCTCATCAGACCGTAACACATTTTCCCACAAGAATTTGACAGACATAATGTCGGTTTTTGCAAAATGTAACTGGGCTTAGATGTTTTTCTTTGTAAGAAAATGCTTCTGTTCCGCCACGCTATCCCACAGCCCAGACACATGAAGAATACGGGAGATTGTTGTCACATGCAATACACAACCAGTACTTGCCAGAAATTCCTGCAGCTCCACTAATGCTGCTGTAGGCCTCTTGGACCAGTTTACTTCTTGTTTTTTCATCAATTTTGGAGGAACATCCAGTTCTTAGTAATGTCATCATTGTGCCATACTTTCTCCACTTATCGATGACTGTCTTCACTGTGTTCCATGGTATATCCAATGTCTTGGAATTTGTTTTGTACCCTTCACCTGACTGATACCTTCCAACAATGAGATTCCTTTGATGCTTTGTAAGCTCTTTGCAGACCACTGCTTTTGCTGTAAGAGGCAACTAAGTAAATGTCAGAAAATTCCAATTAGAACTGAACTTTACATGGGATTGGTCAGTCAGTTTAATTAATGGTGTTTATTTAACATCACTTTGAATGTGATTGATCAATTCTGAACACAGCCACATCCCTACTTAGAAGAGGGTATGAACATTTAATTGGATATAAAAAGTCTACACACCCCTGTTAAAATGCCAAGTTTTTGAGATATATAAAAAATCAGACCAAGATAAATCAGTTCATATTTTTTCCCACCTTTAATATAACATATAAGCTGTAAAATGTACTTGAAAAACAAGCTGAAATCTTTTAGGGGGGGAAATAACAAAAACTAGAATAATGTGGCTGTATAAGTATTCATACCTTCTTACAAGTAGGGATGTGTTCAGAATTAACCAATCACAAGGATGTAGTTGTGTTCAAAATTAGCCAGTCTCATTCAAACTAATATTAAATAGTAGTCAGTACACACCTCCTACCAATTAATATGACTCTGATCAATCCCATATAAAATTTAGCTGTTGTAGTAGGATTTTGTGACATTTACTCAGTTGCCGCTTACAGCAAAAGTCATGGCCTGCAAAGAGTTTACGAAGCATCAAAGCAATCTCATTGTTGGACGGTATCAGTCAGAAGGGTATAAACAAATTTCTAGGGCACTGGATACACCACAGAACACACAGTGAAGACAGTCATCAACATAGAGAAAATATGGCACAACAGTGGCATTACTAAATACTAGATGTCCCTCTAAAATTGATAAAAAGCAAGAAAAATGATCTGAGAGGCTGCTAAGAAGCCACAGCAACATTAAAGAAGCTGCAGGAATTTCTGGCAAATGCTGCTTTGTGTACTACATGTGACAACAATCTCCTGTATTTGTATGTCTAGGCTGTGGGGAAGGATGGCAAGATGGAGGCCTTTTCTTACGAAGAAAAACATCTAACCCGGACTACATTTGCCAAAACCTACATCATATCTGACAAATTCATGTGAGAAAATGTGTTACGATCTCAACATTTTGGCCATTCATTCCAAAATGTGCAAAGACAATGCTGCACATCACCAAAGGTACACCATATTCACAGGGAAGCATGAGGGTGGCTACAGCTGGAAATGGGGCTTTAGTCAAGGCGGAGAAAATTATGCACAGTTCCAAATATCAGTCAATTTTGGCACAAAAACCTTCAGGCCTCTACTAAAAAGCTGAATCTCCAAAACAAAATATTGGCTTCACTAGAAAGAGATCAAAGTTTTGGAATGGCCCAATCAGAGCCTGGGCCTGAATCCAACTGAAAATCTGTGGGGTGATCTGAAGAGGGCCGGTGCACAGGAGCCGATAGGCTTCTACCCCAAAACACTGGATGCGGTCATAAAATAGTAATAGCAATAGCAGTTAGACTTATATACCACTTCGCAGTGCTTTATAGCCCTCTCTAAGCGGTTTACAGAAGTCAGCCTATTGCCCCCAACAAT
>JANHFO010001230.1:0-14182 GCA_032468095.1 Pareas carinatus | reverse complement strand
GATTCTTCCAGCCCAGCATTTTGCATGATGTGCTCTGCATATAAGTTGAATAAGCAGGGTGACAGTATGCAGCCTTGACGTACTCCTTTCCCTATTCTGAACCAGTCAGTATCCCATGTCCAGTTCTAACTTGCTTCTGGCTTGCATACAGGTTTCTCAAGAGTTAGAGAGGTGGTCAGGTACTTCCATCCCTTGGAGGACTTGCCATATTGGCACTAGTTTCCAATATTTCAGCAGAATGAGCAGAAAATAAATAAATAAATATAAAGCAAACTAAATCTGATATTTTTTTAGATTTCCTTGAAATAAAGAGCTATCAGCTCTCCTAAGATGTATTCCTTTCCTCTATTGAAGGCTTTTCTAGACTTAAATGTAAGACGGTGGTCTATTGTTCAAATATATTGCAGATGCAAAATGTTTGGATAGTTTAAAAGAGATTCTTCAGTTTGTTTAATGAGCATGCATTCTGATTAATTGAAAATCCTAAAATAGAACAGGCATGAATTTAGTTCAGTGTGAAATTCTTTTAACATTTTTTTTCTCCAAGTGCAATGCAAAGAAATATGTTCTGCCATGTATAAAGCAAGAAACAAAGGGGAAAATCTTTTCCTAATATGCACAAACAGGACTTTAAGAGACAAAAGGAAGCAATGCCAATTCAGATTTTTATCTTATGGGTAAACTACCCCATATTGGGGATTTCTAAAGGAATATCCAAGTCTCCAGGACTTTTGCTTCGTTCCATATTGGCAAGAACTGATGTATAGAGACCATGGGGTAAAATAAAGAGGAGATCAGCAGGTACAATAGCAGTTATGGACTCAGCCAAAGTTGTTAGAAAAGCAGTAGTTTGGACAGAATTTTCCATCCTACAGGTAAGTCAGCCACTCACCCACCAGAAAGGCCCATGGTGAGGTCCAGAACCTTAGCACTGGCATTTTGCTTATTTCATGTTAGACTTCTCCACTTCTCACCAATACACCCCATTTCAAAGGTCAACAAGACCAGGCACTTTTAGAATGAGAACACAATGACCTCACAGTAGAAGCTATGGCAGGAGAAACAAGAATCTTCCAGGCAGGTTAAAAACGCTGGTAGGAAATGGACCCTTATGCATACAGGGAGTAAACAGCAGTCACTATATTGTAAAGCAACAGGTTTCCCTCTGTCCCTGGCCTTTGGTTGCTGTTGAAGATCAGAATATGGCAGGCAGACCGACTGTAGATACAGCTGATTGAAAACTTTATTGTGAAATGAATGGGAATGCCACAAGATACATTCTTGATTCATTTGAGAAAAACTTATCTATTATGATGTGTTAATGCAAAGGATGCAATGCAACATTGATTTATCAGATATTAAGTTTTCTCAAATCAGCAGAATGAGAAAGCTGAAGACATAAAACTCCAAAGGAATGTAGAAAACATAGTCATCGTATTTAAGACAATAGACTGAACCATTGTGAGTTTCATACCTTGCTACAAGATAATCCAGTTCTGCAAGACCCTGTGTCTTATTAGATCTTCTATGTTTACTTTTGGGAGGCACCTGGCTGGAAATGAGAGACTGTGAGTTTTAGTCCTACAATAGGGTCAAATCCAGCTCAGTGACCTTATGCCTATCACTCTTAGAAAAAAGTAGAGATAAGCCACTTCCAAAATCTTGCCAAGAAAACTGCAGGGATCTGTCCCAGTTGCCAGGAATAGAATAGAATTCTTTATTGGACAAGTGTGATTGGACGCACAAGGAATTGTCTCTGGTGGATACGCTCTCAGTGTACATCTAAGCTACAAGTGATAAATCATAATCATAAAATACATTCATCATGTCATGTCATAAAACATTCATCTCATAAAATACATTCATCTCATAAGATACATTATTGTGATAGGCATAGAACAGTCATAGAATTCTAAATAAGCAATCTGCAAGACATACTAGGATATTAAATAGCACAACTACTATATAGATTGTACGATACAAGCAACAAGTTAATAGTCATACAAATAAGAGAATGGATAATAGGGAGAATGAAAAGGATAATAATGATAATGTCCTACTAGGTAGTAGAATAGTGTTGTGGAAGTTAGTTGTTTAGCAAAGTGATGGCCTAGTAGGCGAAACATTCTTTATGTCTTGTTTTGGCTTACAGTGCCCTATAGCGACATCCAGAGAGAAGTTTGAAACAGCTTGTGTTCAGGATGCGAGGGATCTGTAATTATTTCCTCAGCCCTCTTTCTGGTCTTCAATGGATGGTAGGTTTGTAGCAATTTTTTTTGCAGTTCTGATTATCCTTTGAAGTTTGTGTCTGTCTTGTTTGGTTCCAGTGCCAAACCAGGCTGTTCTAGAAGAGCAAATTATGGACTCATTGATTCCTTTGTAGAACTGTATCAGCAGCTATTTGGGCAGTCTGAGCTTTCTGAGTTGACGCAGGAAGAACATTCTTTGTTGTGTTTTTATGACATTTTGAGGTTACATGACCATTTTAAATCTTGAGATATTATGGAACCTAGAAACTTGAAGGTCTGTACTATTGATACTGTATTGTCTAGAATTGTAAGAGGTGGTAGACTAGAAGGGCTCCTCCTAAAATCAACTATCACTGCTACAATTTTGAATGTATTCAGTTCAAGATTGTTCTGGCTGCACAAGGCTAGTTGTTCAATTTCCCATCTGTAGGCAGATTCGTTGTTGTCTCGAATGAGGCCAATCACTGTTGTATCATCTGCAAACTTCAGTACTTTAGCAGAGGGATCCTTTGAGATGCAGTCGTTGGTACAGAGAAAGAAGCTCACAGCCCTGAGGGGCTCCTGTACTAATTGTACAGGTATCTGATGTTATTTTGCCTAGCTTAACCTGTTGCTTCCTGTCTGTTAAAAATTTTATAATCCATTTGCAGGTGTGGTCAGGTGTGGCTAGCTGGATCAGTTTGATTAGAAGAATATCTGGAATGATGAAATCAAGACTGACTTAAAGACATTCCCCCACCCCATCCTGAAAGGTATGCATTTAAGTAGGAAATAGATTGATTAAACAGCATCAGTCCAGCACAGAGTGATAAGCAGGGAATTTATGTATTTATTTAATGGATTTATAGGGCTGCTGAACTCAAATAATGTGACCGCAAAGCAACGTTGGATCTATTAATATGCAAGAAAAGTGTTATATAAAATTATATAATCAGATACAAATTCAGTCAGCATTTGAGTAAATGTGATGTAGTAGACTAGGATCAGGGTCCAAATTCAAGACACCATCATCTATGGAAAATCATATTTGTCAGTGTTCCTCATAGTATTATTGTAGAGACAAAATTAGAAAGGGAATTCTAGATAGTATGCATCAATTTAAGATTTAAGATAAAATTCCACCTTTGCTTTGTATCAATAGCATTGGCCTCTGAATGTATTTTGATTGCCTACATAGTTAAGGCACTCTTATCACCCAGTTCTGACAACATTTTAGCTATCATTGGTTCTCTTTCAATTCCTCCTATCTTCAGAAGCATTCATGGCTATAGAAGTATTTTTTTCCACCAGTGATACAGATCCAGTTACTTTCATTTAAGGTTCACTTAGTATTCCACTTCTCAAACAAAAATATTCTCCCACAATCTCCGTATTGTATTTTTAGTAAAAATTGTACACTATTGTACAATATTGAGTTTCTTAAAATAAATGATGAAATGTAGATATCGGATTCATTGGTGTCGGCAAAATATATAATTTATGAAGGCATGTCTTTCAAGTATAAAAGTCATCTAGCTCAATCTTATTAAATATTCTACCTATTTATCCATCCAATTACTTACCTTCCCCCTTCCACTAATTGCTCCTCCTTTTATTCTAGCACCCCTTTCATGCTGGGAGAAGCAATACCCAGAAGCGCTTAAATGGCAAACTGATGTTTTGAAGCAGAAAAATTAGCAGCTAATAATTAGATTAATCACGTCACCTTCCACTCAAAAGTGAAAATCACTCGTGACATATGTTGAATTCATTTTATTTAATGCATATTTTACAATATGGGGTTTCCCCCTAAAACAAGCACCACCAAGAAAAGACTAGAGCCTGGTTGGCTTCCATTACAAAATCCATAAAATATTTCAGACAGAGGAAAAATCTCACTTTGTAGTATTTTTTCCATGAAGAAAAATGGGTCACTTTCCAGTTGCCTCTATATGGCTCCCTCCTTTTGAAAAATGGAATGCTGTAGTAGTGGACAAGGAAGGGAGAATAAGAAGCCTGTCTTCTTAAATTACATACTGCATGAAGGGTTGGCCTGATGGCCCCTCCTGTGGAACATCACTTAGGAAGTCTGGAAGGAAAACTGCAGTTTCTTCAATCAGATATTCCCCCATCAAAAAACTTTGTTCCTTTAAGCTGATACAGGTTTTAAAACCTATGCAGGGAAAAGGGCTGTAAGATAACAACTGACTTCATCTCCCTTTCAAGGACAAGCAGTGAGTGTTTCAGTACACACAGGAACCATCAAATGGATACAAACCATTCACGAGTAGCTCTGCTCTCCCAGAGTGGGGACCTAACGGAGCCCCAGGAACTGGGAGAAGAGTGCTGAACCCCAACTGCAGAGCGCGGTATTTCGGAAACAGTATCTTGACCTCAGAAGATGATCAATTTATTTTTTCTTCCTCTCCTGGGAACAGCGAGGACAGAACCTGTATTAAGGAGAGGCAAAGCAATAATTGGGGGATCCAAGAAAAAAAGGATACACAAAATTGGTTTAAGGAGCTGATAATTCTGCAAAAGCAAAAAAAAAGGCTAATATTTTAAAGTATTATTATTTTTATGCTACTCACTCTCAAATATTATGTAATCAGTATATGTATAGGTGTCATACCATGGACCATATAGAATTTAAATTTTGAAGTTATTTCAACATGTGGTCTTGCAGGAGTTGGGTTCCATATGCACAATGGAGAGGATTCATTTCATTCATAAATGAAATTGAATTATGAAATTGTGGCCTTGATATGGCAAATTGAATTTCTCGGTTGATTTGAGCTTTTCCAAGAAAACTTTGTCTCTTGCTGGAAGGTGCCAAAACAATTTCCCCTTCTTTTAATAGGGCAATATCCTTAGCAGTCTGAAAAATTACTAATGGGACTAGGAGAAATTTTTAAGTTCTAAAGCCCCGACAATAATAATAATGCATTGTCAAATGGAAGTTAATAGTTAATATTTTAATTAAGTTCGAAAGCCAGTACTTTTTAAAGTAATGTTATTTCTAACTTCCTGGTTTATTTCCCTGTCCATGGGAATGGAAAAACAAACAGATAATAAACCTTATTCAGTTGAGATTTGATTAAATGTCACAATACTATTCAGCTCCTATAAAGAGCAAACAGATTTTGACATAGGAACAAACATAGGGATAATTCTCCTTGTTGACCACCCAGCTGATTCTTTGAAAAGATCCTCTTCTACCAGGGCCCAAAATTTAATATCCCAACATTTCAGAAATCCTACAAAGACAATGGGGATTAGAGAGAACAGTTACTTACCATTTCCCTCTTGGTTTTGTTGTCAAGCCCACACAAGCAAAATGGAACCATTCAATGGAGCACTAGTAAAGAATACAAATCACACAGAAATGAATCAATATCTTTCTGGCGACTGGACATGTTCTAATTTCATTTTCAATGGAAACAGAACATGGCTCTAATGCAAAACTCTTTCCTGACCACTTATGTACAGTTCTGATAACAGTACAAAAGGACAGAACAAAGTGACCCACAGCTATTTTGCCAATGGTAAAAAAACTATTGATTTAGTTATTTAATTTATATCCTGCCTTTATTATTTTCGCAAATAAGGCGGTAGACATATCCTCCTATTTTCATCACCCTGTGAGGTGAGAGTTGGGCTGAGAGTGAGTGACTGGCCCAAAGTCATCTAGCTGGCTTCCATGGCTAAAGCTGAACTTGAACTCATGGTCTCTCACTTTCTAGCCTGGTCCTTAATCACTAGAACAAACTGGCTGGCTGTGTGAAGGCATGGGGCAGACTGGATGAATGCTTCAGGTTGTTGCACTTTGTTAGTAAAACTTAGGGCATGGATGAATGACTGACTCCTCAGGATAGCATCTGATCCTTGAACTACTTTTCTGAGTGCCCACTGACCATGAGTACTAAAATCTGACAGCATGATTTCAACAATTTATACTTGTGTTTGTACAAAGTCCTAAAGTATGCTTAATACTTTTTAAAGAAAAAACCCCTGAATGCCAGCTGCAATCTGGTCAGTTAGTCAGTCAATCAAATGTTCATTACTGTCAAAGGCCATACAATTAATACTCAAGGAGTATCTTCTGCAATTCATAAAATAATTCAAAACAGAAAGCAGAATCTCTCTACTTCATTTGTGATATAGTTGTCTTCTTTGCAATATTGCCCAGGCAATAGTTCTCTCCCTCAGTCATCAAAAGCATGCTCAGCATCCACCATCCCTAAATAAAAGATTTACCAAATGTGGGCACATGTGTGCATAAACTGTTTCACTGGGGGCTACCTCCACCTACAGCTTCTTTTGTGAGGGGTGGAGGTGAAGGACTGATTGAACAGCCACTGAAATGTATTCAGATATTTAGATGTAGTGAAATAGATTCCGGGGATATTTTTAATGGCTTCAGATGGAATGAATTCAACTGAAAGTATTTCTTAAAATAGTGCATTTGTCCAATATAGAACAGCAGAAAAGAAAAAGTTGCAACATTTTGGAGGTGCAAAAAACTTAGGCTTGCCAAGGAAACAGACTCCTGAAGCAAAGAACTCCCTTCCTAAACACAGCATCTAGCAAATAACAACAACAATCCTAATCCAAGGGTTTCCCTAAGCGTCAACTTTTAAAAATAAGTAAATCTGGAAAACAAGTGCCAGACTAATTTAGCAATTTGAGAAGTTCATGTATGCAAATGTGCCACCCTACCAATTTGTTAAGATCCTAATAAAAGTTCCAAAGTTGTATTCCTATAAAGTAATAAGGCCATTTTTGTCCTTCATTATGTCTTATTTGCTTAGCTCCCCTCATTTTCCACCCTCTATTAGCGAGACTCTTCTCTTACATCAGGGTTGTCACAACCAATCATCTCCCCGTAGGAGACCTGGTGGCAGAGGCAGTAGGTGGGCTCATTGGGATCCACAGGCATATCCAACACATCAGAAGGGTGGACATTTCCAAAGGTCACTGAAGGCATCCCATATTCTGTGCTGCTTTAAATGGAAAAAGTTAAGTTAGCAAGAGGTTTTTTTTAATGTCCCAAGGAGAATTCCCTCCAATCTACATCAAATCGACCACTTAACCATGTAAATGATTGCAGATGACTGCAAAGAATATAAGTCCCTTCCGTTCCCCACCAGTCACAGTTAGAACTGAGGAAGCTTCTTGAATGAGAAGTGAAATGTTTTCAAACAAAAAACCAAGAAAGCTCAGTGGCCTTTTTGGAAAAAAAAACACTTTTGGGACACCTTTTACAACTTGCCTCGTAGGACCTTAGGGAAAGCATGAACAGAACAATTATGCTGCAAATGGAGTAGGCCGAACTAGGGAAGATCAAACAACACCTACTAATACACTAGTACAAACTAGTGGCCAAGGTCTACTGCTTCTTCCCACCCACTCACGTGCGGACTAATTTCAGCTTCTTCTGGGCTGTTTTGGGTACTTCTTCATCAGAGTTTTTCCCCTTGGAACGAGCACGAGCAGCTTTCTTTTCTTTTTGGGCACGGCCTTCTGTATGGATAATATAAAAAGAAAAGTACAAGTAAAATGCCTTTCTATAGACTGAAATGTTTCAGATGGTGAACCAATTAATTGTACAATACACAATTTCCTTTGCT
The DNA here is from genome assembly GCA_032468095.1 of Pareas carinatus. NCBI lineage: Eukaryota > Metazoa > Chordata > Lepidosauria > Squamata > Pareidae > Pareas > Pareas carinatus. Next base: position 6,324 of record JANHFO010001230.1, on the reverse strand, counting down.
TATGTTCTACCTCTGATCCAGTTCCAGGCTGATTAAGTTCATTCAAGTATTTGGATGATTATGTCAAAAATAATTTTTTTTCAAAGTCCATAATGCCGACTACTCTGTATTTTTGACATTCTTAAATTATTCTCCATTTCTCTTTGTAGAAGTCATGTTGATATTTTTATTCATAGGGCATGTTCTACCATTTATATTTTATAATATTTTCTAACTTGTCTGGGAGAAGATATAATAAATATAATATAATACATACCATTCCCTTAAGCTCTGAAATTTCTTAAAACTGCTTACTAATCTTCTAATAAGAAATTTACATTTATATTAAAAATAATTTATATTAAAAATAAAATGTTTTAATATATATATTCCATCAAGGTGCTGCAATTTTAATTTGTAAACTAGTCCTGGTCTATAGTTAACTACATATGCCCAGCCGCTGCCCAAGACATTCAAAAATCAATGTAAGGCATGTATTTCTAACATAGCATCTTTTTCAGTTAAGATATACCTGCAGAATGGAAGTATTAGGAAAAAAAATAGAAACTGTAGTAGAAAAGTTACTCTTCCACACAAACCTATGCAACTAACATAAACAGTATAGTTTGGGAATAAGCAATTCGTCTTCTACAGTATTAGTTGCAGGAAAAATATACTGTTTTGGGCACCTTACTTTGCTCATTTTGTTGATTTCATCAATTAAAAATCTAGTGAAATATATTCATGTTTTCTTGACACTTTTAATTGACCAAGCGATTAGTCTTTTCCCTTAGAGCCACTCTAGTATAGTGGTTAAGATGACAGCCTAGAAACCAGACGACAATGAGGAAGTTGGATAGTTCAGAAATGTGAAACATAAATAAATGGCAAAATATAAATCTAATAACAGAGCTACTGTCTATATTCTTTGCCTGCATCTTTCCAAAGACAACTAAGAAATTATTTTATGGATTTCAACTATGATTATACACAAATACAACTTTTGGTATATAATAAACAGAAAAAGGTTTATTATGCTAATCCAGTCTCAAAAACTACACTCCAAAATTAACTCATTACTGGGTAATGAATATTCCAAATATTCCAAAATAATGTGTTTCCAACATAACATTCTGTCTAATCGAAAGAACTAAGTGACATGCAACTTATTTAAGAAATCAAATAGTTATAAATAAATTTCAATGCATTTTCTCTTATTTTTATGCCTAATAATTTCAAGTGGCTTTCAAACTCAAATTTATTCCCATTGACGCATTTCTGTAATAAGCTAACACCTCTTACAAGTCAAGGTTAACTCCCTGCAACTGCATTCATGCCGTTCTCTTGACAGCATTAAAGAAGTGGCCTGTTACGACCTTCTCCTAGGATGTTTTCCAACAATGCAGTCTAAGCAACATTCCTGAAACTTTTGGTGGTCCCACATTCAAGTAATAGCCAGGTCCAACCCTGCCTATTTACCGAGTCACATTTGTACTGTCTATTCTTGTAACCCTAGACAGCTTACAATATACAAAATTACAGCATGCATAAAAATCCAATACAAAAACAACTAATACATAAAACAATATTCTTCATAAGAGCTATTGCTACCCTTAAAAAGATTTTCAAGCATGAATGTCCTTTGAAAGAGAACTATCTTAACTACTTGCTAAAAGCCATAAGGGGAGAGGCACATCTGACCTCCAGGGGCATGCTGTTCCAGAGGGAGGGGCTGCTCCTGAGAATGTGCTTCTCTGAGTCCCTGATCTCTTTCGGGATGGGCACCTGAAGCATTCTCTCCCTGCTAGACTGCGTAGGGTGGACAGATTCTACCTGAAAAAGACAGTCCCAACAGTAATGAGAGGCCAAGCCATTTAGGGTTTTATATGTAATCACCAGCACCTTAAATTGACCCAGAAGCCAAATGGTAACCAAAGCAATTCCTACATCATGTAGTTTATTCTGCTGAATCAATTAATACCAGTGAGCAAGCGGGCAACCACATTATGCATGAGCTAAGGTTTCAGAGTCATCTAGGATAGTCCCAAATAAAGTGAATTGCTGTAGTCTGAGAGATTGCCTTCTGCATCTCCCGATCCAGGAAAGTAGTAGACCTGTCAAAGCTGGAAGAAGGGTCTCCTGGCCATAGTTTTCAGCTACCTTTCCAATTGGATTCACTTATCTTCCAAGGTCAGGACTATTACCTTATTTCCATCTTATTTTCATAGTGATATCTAAATATTTTTTCAAAATTGGTTCATATTTAAACCAACAGTATTGCTTAAGGATGGAGCTATTAAGATGTCAGACTGGCACCAGGGAGACTCATGTTCAAGTCCATCCTCAGCCATAGAAGCTCATTGAAAGTCAGCCATGGGAGGCTGGTCCAGACAAGAAATAGACTGGAATCTAATTGGAATTGCACTTTATTGCAAAGAAAATAGGAACAGAATCTTGAAAACCTGCAGTACTTCCTTTTCTCCCTCTTGTACCAAAGAGCGGAATTTGGTAGCAACTTTTTTGAGTAAGAAATTTTATTAACAGAAGCAAACTTTCTATAGCTGCAACTTACTTTATCAGGTTGGAGTCAGCTTAAATTTCTAATTCTGCTTCTTTATCTTTCATAGTATTTACCCCCTAAATATTCAAATCCAATTGTGAAAGGTGCTTGATTTCTCATACCTCTCCCACGTTCCTACCCCCGTCTCTCACTCCCATCTCTGCAGAACTCACTCTTTTTGCCTTTGCTAGATGAGCTGTCATAATCACTTGATTCAATCTGCTTTTCTTTCAAGTCAGCTTCAAACCGGGCAAGATCTGTGTCCAATCTTCGGATGTGCTTATCTACCTGTAGGCATAATCGGTATGCAGGAATATTATTTGAGAATAGGGTCAATTCATCAGCATGATGGAGATTACACAAATAGAAGAAAGAAGTTGATTAAGATAACAACTGTAAATAAATAATAAATGAATGAAATCCAATGAGTGAATGACATTTCATGGAATTATGACTAAAAAAAATAACTCAGCAAACTACATTTTATAACAGTTTTCTTGCTGTATCTCATACCATTTCATATGTCTGCATAGCCAATTGTACTTTATCATCACCAAATTCCTTGCACTTCCCATAGGCCTCCTGGATTTGTTTGAGAAGACCCACTTTCTCTTCTGAAGACAGAGTCCGTGCATTGCTGATATATTCTGTGGCCAGTTTATCAATCTCTGATTTAAGATCTAGAAGAAAAGAAGCAGAAAGCAGTCTGCTGAAGACTACTTTACCATAACCAGAGTAACAGAAATGGATAGTAAAATTAGCATGCTTTTTTAAAAAGGGTGATACAATGAATCCAAATTAATTGCTGTCTTCCACTAATCCTATCTTTGACTCACCTTCTGTTCGTTGATCTAGATCTCGCATAAGCTGAAAGTTTCTTTGCAGTTCAAAAGGCAAATTCTCAATGCCTAAACAGGAGGAACCCAAAGACAGGAAAGATCAGTCAAGAGGGCAAAAAACATTGTGCTATTTTCTTTAAGAAATCCATACCCATACTAATGGGCATTCATTTGTCAGTAGCAAATGAATTCCTAGATACTTAATTTCATGCTTTTTTTTATTAAGGCACCTGGTTTTTTTCTGTGTACAGAAGGGAATAAATTACTCTCTTTGCCTTTCAGCTCCAGACTAGGGGGCTAGGTGACACACTTTTTTATTACAGTAAGAAGTTTTACAAGCTGGCAAAGAAAGAGAAAGAGAATCTCAGATGGCCACTTCTAGCTTATTTGTTTTCACCAGTGAGGCATGCCCTTTGATGGGATTCGAACCTGGGCTGGATTACATGCTAGACTAATGTTTTAGCCATTGAGCCATAGGCTCTTCTTTTCTTTGTTGGCTTGTATCAGGGGGTCTATCAGGGTTTTTTTTTAACGAGGCCCCCTTTTTTCTCAGTTCAGAAAATGTTATATTTAAATATAGCATGAGAACATACACGAATGATTATCTGCATCTTAAATGATGTGAAACAAATTTCCCACTAAACATACTCTTCAAAGAATTCCAGCCAATCCTAGCTGTGACTAGTATGCATTTGCTTGCACGTATATATGGCTCAATTGGGTTTTCTGCCAACCATCACAGAGGGATTAGTCTGCTGAAGCAAAAATACAAAAACTGTTACAGCAAAGCCTTTTTTTTTTACAGTATCCATGAGGCAGGAATGTTTCCTTTACTCCCCTGCAAATGGCCAGCATACCATCTGCATCCCTTAAAATGTACTTTCTTCTGACCTATGGCAATCTACCCCCTTCCTTAAAGGCTTTAGCCTTCTAAGTACAGGTATTTTTAAGGTACAACAGCTATCGCTGCTTGGAGTCCACTGGAGCTGGGCAACTAATCAATTCGAATAAACGAATCGTAGATTTGCTCTGCATAGGTACACCCATATGGACTGAATCTTGCTTTTAAAATGAAGGGGGCATCTTAACTCCATCCCTCAGAATGGGGTTTTAAATGCGTTTAAGTGCTTTTAAAATGAAGGGGGCATGTTAACTCCATCCCTCCGGGTGGGGTTACGCTCCCACACCTCGGAGCTGAGTCAAACTGAACGAAGAGACTGAATAACTTCCTGCAACTCTTTCGGCTGCTCTCGGAAAGCCCCACTTCAGCACCCAAGCTGGACCCAGGCAGTGTCAAGCCTCTCCCTACCACCCTCTTCCCACCCTCCCCAGGAACAACGCCCCCCCACTCCCCCGACTAAAACGGCGCGACCCCGCCGCTTCCCTTGCAGCCGCGGGGAAACGCGAGAGGCGGGAAGGGACCCATCGGGGTTTCCAGATCAGGCTTCACCCACCAGGCAACCACGACGAGCCGAAGCGCCCTCCCGAACAGGATTCTCCGCTGCTGAACCTAGGAATGGCCCGAACATGCAAAGAAGCGTCCCCTCGACCGCCTGCGCCCACCCAGCGACACGAAATCGAGACGTCCGCCGGCGCTTCGCGGCCTCCCTCCCGGCCGAGTCCCACGCCCGGTCTTACTATCGAGGTAGTGCTCCAGGTACATCCCAGCCGCCATTTTGGGTTCCAGCCAACCGCCCAGGCGCCTCTCTTGGCCCCGCCCGACCCCGGCATTACTTCCGCCCTAAGTGAGAGCGACTTCCGTTCTGCGTCAGGCTCGCTTCCGCCTGCGACTGGGTGTGCCGCTGCCGCTTCTTAACCCGGCTCACGGAGCCGGCTGCCCTGCCACCTCGAGTGGTGGCAGAAAAGGTAGTCCTGGCCATCTTTCCTTTTTTAAAAAACCCAAACCAAGTACATGTGCCTCTTTTTTTTTTCACCTTAAACAAGGACATAATTTTCAACTAAAGTACATTTCCAGATTGAACGCGTTTGAATAACAGAATTGGAAGGGACCTTGGAGGTCGTCTAGTCCAACCTCCTGCTCAAGCAGGAGACCCTATCCCATTTCAGACAAATGGCTGTCCAATCTCTTCTTAAAAGCCCGCAGCAATGGAGCACCCAGAACCTCTGAAGGCAAGCCCTTCCGCTGGTTAATGGTTCTCATTCTTAGGACATTTGTCCTTAATTCCGGGTTGCTTCTCTCCTTGATTAGTTTCCATCAATTGTTTCTTGTCCTGCCTTCTGGTTCTTTGGAAAATAGGTTGGTCCCTTTTTCTTTGAGGCAACCCCTCATATATCGGGACACTGCTATCATTTCACTCCTAGTCCTCCTTTTCAGTAGACCAGACCAGAGGTCTCCAACCTTGGTCCCTTAAGGCTTGTGGACTTCAACTCCCAGAATTCCTCAGCCAGCATAGCAGGAACAGAAAAGGAATAGTGTGGTTAAAAGCCTCCATCCCCTAGCGCTTAAATAAAAGACATCAGAAGTGCCAGTGAAGGAGAAGTCTACATATGCATCTGTATAGAATGGACAAGAGGGGAACAAGAATGTAAATCAAGAAGTTTCTTCTGATTCGGTATGCTTCCTTAAATTCAAATTGATGATAACATGTTCCAAGCTATATATCTATTTCTGGAACAAAATACTGACATTTAAGTATTGTTGGATAGTGAAAGACAAAATTTCCTTTCCCCACTCAGTGGGGAAAACAAAGGAAGTTTCACTTCTTTGTAGTAAGTTGCAAAGAGGAATAGAAGAGATTGAGAGTATGCATTGAGAGTACCCATAAGAATAAGAAAGCTGCAATATGTAACCACAACATGCAGCTGCCTGGCAATTTTAGACTTGTTCCATCACAAAATTTGAATAGTGGATTGCTCTGAAAGCCATTAGCCATATCTATATATATATATTTATGAAAAACCCACTCATTTCCCACTCACTGATGT
>JANHFO010001228.1:236235-260649 GCA_032468095.1 Pareas carinatus | reverse complement strand
GCCATGCTGGCTGGGGAATTCTGAAAGTTGAAGTCCACCCGCCTTAAAGTTGTCAAGATTGGGAAACCCTGATATAATGTATTGTCTATCAATTATTCCTTGTATTGCTTATAGTCAATGATTGTTATCATGATTTAAATGAAAATGGCACCAGCAGGCTTCCCATCTTCGTTTGCAGTGTTGTGGAAGGGTAGAGGGGACGGAAACCATCCCTACAAAGTATCCAAACACAAGGATGCCTTTGCAGATCCTGGCGAGTAGTAATTTCTGCAGAATAATTATAAGCACATTAATCTTCCCACCCTTGGGAGGCCTGATGAATGTACATATTTGTCTTGGAAGACTTCAGCTTGAACACCCTGGGACATACGCTTCTGTGTAGGCTCTGGTTCCCCCGTTAAACTTGCATACCCGCATCACGTCTGCAGAGCCCTGACTGAAAGCCATCAAATCAATGTGGGATCTTCAATAGAAGATTCAGCTACAAGCTGTCACCTAGCCATCCAGATTTAGCTATCTCCAGCAAAGGAGAGAACTGGTGTTGCCTTGCCAGGATTAACTACCTTTTTCCTTGAGAAGTTTTTCAATTTAAACTTACTGGTATTAATTTTGCTTTCTGCAGTAATAGCTGCTGAGTAGGGGGCTCAGAAACTCTTTTGGGGCATATTTGTCTTTGTGTCTACAAAAAAACCCCAATCTTCACATTAAGTTGAGGGGGCTTAGCTAATGCTATCTTTCTTTTATTTTTAACTGGGTTTGATATTATTCTGAGGATTGCTTTATAATTTTCTTTTTTTAACACGGTAGAAGTCACATTTGTTTTTGGAATAAGTGCAATGTACAAATTAATGAGCTAATTAGTAACAGATGGAAAAAAAGGTAAAACCGTATTCTGGTCACTTTAATTATAAATCCCTGGCTTATGAAAACCAATTCTGTTTGAATGCCATTCACAACCCAGCAGTCTCTGCTCATCTTTCTTCTACTTTGCCTTTATATTACCAGCATGCCGTATGGCAGACACTTTTAGGATCGCACTATTGCCAGATAGGTGTAAGTTAGGCAAGTGGCTGGAAGTCAGAAAAAAGGCTGGAGGCTCATACATTGCTACCTTTGTCCTTTTCTACTACTCTTAGAAAAAAGAATGTGTCTTCTCAAAGATCTCAGCAAGATCTAAATTGATCCAGACCTTTAAAGCTCAATTAGCTGATTGCAATAGCAATAGCACTTATATACTGCTTCACAGCGCTTTATAGCCCTCTCTAAGTGGTTTACAAAGTCAGCATATTGCCCCTGTCAGAAGAAAAATCTGGTCTGGTTCCTAGCTGTGAGATAGACGCTGAAGAAATGAATTGGAAGCAGCTGCATGAGAGGAGGTCTCTGTTTTATTTAGCCAGAAACAAACAATGGCAGCATGCTTCTGGGGTAGCTGACAAAATGGGGTTGGGACTGGGTGAGTTTTTATACATTTTTGGGGCTTTGTGAAAGGAGGAGCCTGTTCTTGTGTAAAAAGTTTTTTTTTAATATTCTGGTGCCTGTTGCTAAACATCCTATGGGGTTGTGTAGGGGCCATGACAGGCTCTCCTGGCAGAGTAAAAATGCAAATCCTAGGTGTTTTGTTTGTCAGCTAATTGCTTATCTGGAGTTCCTGGTCATCCTTGGGGATGAGAGAACTCACTGCTGCTGACTAGCTGCAGTCATCGGAGGGGAGTCATCTCGCTATGGGGCCACCTGACCACATATTTTTGGGCCAAATATGGAACTTCAGAACCCCCCTCCCCGACTGCTCCACCCAATCCACACATACCACTTGGGGAGCTGCCCTGTTCCTGCCACGGGCTTGTTGGCCCTCTTCAATAGGGAGCCCCCCCAGCATCCCTGCTTTGCCCTGGAGTTGTCACCCCACTAACCCCCATTTGGCCCATGGCGGGTGAGCAGCCGCCTTTCCCATGCAGCATTTGCACCTGGGGCTTCTCCCACAAAGAGATACAACCATTTAAATCCTCCCTCCAAAGCAGAGAGTCAGTCTTTCCTACCCCTGGGCTCCCAGAGAAGGAAAAGAGAGAGGGTCGTGGAGTCGTAAGGCTGGAGTGAACTGTGGTTGTGTGGGAACGACTTCCCTCTCTTATGCCTGGCCCTGAACTGCTCCCGGAAACTAAACAGGAAAGCATTGCTGAATTGCATCGAGGAATTTGGTTCAGTTAGAAACAGACCAGGGGCTGTCCAGTCCAGTCTGTTCTTAAAAGCCTCCGTTGTTGGTGCACCCTATAACCCCCCCTCTTCTCCTCCCCTACCACGCAACCCGGAGTCTCACTTGCTTTCTCTCCTAGGGCTGGGTGCAGGGCAGAGGCTCTTTCCTCGAAATTGTGCATGGGGGCGGAGCGGATGAGCCTGGGAGCCACATCCTGTGGCCAATGAAACACTTTCCTGTTTGGTTCATGGGCGCAGTTCAAGGTCAGGCACAAGAGAGGGAAGTTGCTCCCACACAGCCATGGTTCACTCCAGTCTTACACCCTACACCACTTTCTCTCTCTCTCCCTCCCGCAGGAGCATGGGTGAGTAGGAACGACCAGCTCTCTGCTTTGAAGGGGGGATTTGAATGGTTGTAGCTCTTTGCAAGAGAAGCCCTGGGGGCAAATGCTGCACGGGAAAGGCGGCCGCTCACCCGTGATGGGTCAAATGGGAGTGAGTGGGGTGGGCAACTCCAGGGCAAAGCAGGGATGCTGGAGGGGCTCCCTTTTGAAGAGGGCCAGTGAACCCATGGCAGCAGCAGTGCAGCTCCCCAAGCAGTATGGGTAGTTTGAGAGAGCAGTTGGGGAGATACTCTGAAATCTCATATTTCGCTGCCAGGGCTCCTGTGGGTTAGTGAGAGGTCTTCAAAGGCTTCCCCAAGCTTGCTCCCCGATCCTCCCCCATCTCGTCCTCCCCATTCAGCGGGTGAAAGTGCACAGGGGGAAAAGCCCCCCCTTCCCCTGGTCCATGCGCTGCCTGCCACCACATACCAAATGGCCCCTTTCCCCCCCCACCTGATGCTGACACACATTCCGCCCTCTTCCACCCCTCCTTCACAGAGGCAAGGAAGAGGAGGCAGGAAGCCATTGCCTACTCCACGTCCTCTTCCACCACCCTCCCTTGTGCCGAGATGGCCAGCAGCCAAAAATTATGCGATCAGGTCGCCTCGTAGTGAGATGACAGCCCCCTGGTGGCAGCAGCCAGCCAGCGGCACCGAATCAGGGTAGACCCTCATCCTTTGCCTATGATTAGCATGAACCAGCTTTCTGAATGAATTAAATTCTCCATACCTAAAAAGGCTGTTTCCTGTAGCAGGAAGACTGGGGGCTGTTTTCTGCTTTCAAAACCTTTCTCCTCTTCTCCTTTTGGACAAATATTCTACTCTGACTCTTTTTAATACTAGAGATAAAGAATATTTTATTCTGTGGAGGGGGTCTTCCCATACCCCCAACAATCTGGATCCTCATTTTACTGACCTTGGAAGGATGGAAGGCTGAATCAGCCTTGAGCTGATTAGAATCGCTCCCCCAAACTGCTGGCAGCCGGCAATCAGCAGAATTAGCCTGCAGTACTGCATTCTAACCACTGTGCCACCTCAGTTCTTCACCAGAAAACAAACTGAATATTTGACAATTATCTGTATCCCAAAATCTAAACATCAGCTCTGTTGCAACAAGCTGACGAGACCTTGCCTTTCATGACTCTTGAGCTATAATTTTTTTGGAGGCAAGGCAGAAAATGAGAATATGTGGTAGTCTTTATTTGCCAAGGTAAAGTTGGCATACAGAACCAAAGTCTGCTTTCTGAGAAATGTGAGGTCCTTGGAAAAATCCTCAGAGTTTCAGAAACTTTGGATTCACTACATGCAATATTTTATATCCTAGATTAACTTTCTACGTACCCAGGGCATTTTTACAGAACTTTTTGTTTTAAATTATTTCTGTGGGAATTTGAGAAGATATTAGTAATAAATAAAGATTAACACCCAGGCTTAAGATCTCACATTCTGACCAACGTAAAGGTACAAAAAATTGAGTTTTATTGTAAGTTATATCTAAGCTTGTCATTGGTAACTGTGCTTTATCATCAGTTCCCTTTTTCTTTTTAAAATCATAGTCAAATCGTAGACAATTACTCTCTAATAGTCTTTAACACAACATGACTGCAGAATTAACTCCAACTGAAGTTCCATTGGCCTTAGGTTAGGGGTTTTTGAATAGGGAGAAAGTCACAATAGTCAAGATGACAACTGTAGTCATAAATTGAAGTCCCCTTTCCATGTGTGTTGTCTGTGTGATGCACGTAAAAATAAGATAAATCTTTGATTGCAGAATTATGACTACCATTTTAGTTTGAGAGTGGAGGTTCGTTCTCCGAGCTAGTGGGTTGGTTTCCAAACATTTCATTACTAGACTAGGTAACATGTTCAGCGAACTTTTAGGGGATGTCAGTGTTGGTGTTCTATTTGTAAGGGTTTAGGTGTGGTCAGTAGGTGTTGTGATGGGCCAGTCACCTCAGGGGAGGGTCTAGTGATGGGTCTTGTGAGGGGTCATATATGGAGATGAACTTGTAATGTGTCTTGTGATAAGGAAAACAGGTGAGGGTCATTGAGAGGTGAAGTGCTGATTGAGGGGAGGAGTTGTGGGCTGTTTGAAGGTTAGTGCTGCCTCTGTTTGGTTGTGAGGTTGATCTGAATTCTCAGGGGTTCGTAGGCTGATTGTAGGTCAATGTGTCTATTAATGGAATTGCTGATGGAGTGCCAGGCATTAATAAACTCATGAGCATGGCAGGAGGTAGTGTGGCCGATGATTCTTGTCTTTCTCCAATCAAATTGGTGCTGTTCAGTGTCAGCATGGATAACGATGAGGGATTTGGGATCATGGCGTTTGACTGCCAGCTGGTGTTCGTGAATCCTGGCTTTCAATTGACGTGATGCCTATCCCACATAGAATTGGTTGCAGTTGTTACATCTGATTTTGTAAATTACGTTGTTTCTTTCATCCTTCTGTGTCTTGTCTTTGGTTCTGGATAATTCCTGGTGAAGTGTGACTGTGGGTTTGTGGGCTATTGTTATTCCTAGAGGTTGGAGAATCCTGGCTGTCATTTCTGACATTCCTTTTGTGTATGGTGGGATTAGTTTTTGTGTGGTGGTTGGCTGAGTGGTGCGTTGTGGTTTGGGTGCTGTGTATCAGAATACAACCTTTTTTGGATAGCCAATGCGGAAAAAGATGTCAAGCAGCTGCTTCTCTTCTGCTTTTCTTAGCATTTTGATTGGAAGGGGTTGGTTTGGTTTGGTTTTACATACGCACACACACCTCCCTGCTTCAGCTCGCTTGGTATTTCGGCTAATACAATACAAATGACCCCCATCCACTTAGCTCACTTTTGCATGCCAGGAGCTCACAATATGAAATAATTGTGAAATAATTCAATCAGTCATTCAGCCACCATGCTTTTAGTTCTTTCATTTCAGATGCAGCCACTTCCTTTCTCCATCCTTTCTTCACATTTTTATTTATTTTTCATGAAAGAGAGTGAAAACTGAAGAAACGTCATGTCCAGCATGCCTAAGGAAGTTCTGTTTTTATGGAGCCTCTCTCACACTTCGTGTTGATCACATTCAACAGAAGGACAATAACTTTCCAGTGAATAGTTAACACAACCTGATGGGATTAGTTGACTGGAAAGGAATTGACCCAAAGAAGGCTGAGTTTGTCCAACTCTTAATTTAACCTATCTGAGGTACTTGGCTGGCTCGACCTTGGCCTTTAACAGCCTTCCTATCCCCCCTCACCTCACTTCACCTCATTTCAGTGACCTTGTTACCCATGTTAAATGGCGTCTTTATTCTGTAGGCCAGATGTTGCACATCTACCTTTGTTCAGTGACCGCGTTGGATGTTTTTCTCTTGAGAAAACCAACAAATAGCAAGACTTTGTCGAATACCATGCAAGAAAAAGAAATATTACTTTCTTTTTGTACTTCTTATACAGAGGGCTTGTCGCTGTCCTGATTTTAGGGACGTGGGGATTTATTTTAATACGCCGGGGCCTTTTTTTCAATGAGTCATTTGTGACTTTGTGAACTGTGAAGAGAAATATGCAGACCTGGTTTTTATGGAAGGAAAATATATAAATCTCCCCATGGTAGCGCTTTATTTTAATATGAACAATTACATCCTCTCTAGGGCTATCTTAGCCCATCCCTTCCCTTTTCTTTTCCGATTTTTAATTTGATTTAGCAGCTCTCCCAGCCCTTGGCCAGCCAACAACCACAATTCCGTACACTTCTGATGCTATACCTCAAGGCAGGCAGCCAAGGCTCTATTTAATAAAACATCCCCTTTGCCAAGAGCAGCAATGAAATGGACGGTCACCCCCGGCAGCCAACTCAAGCCAGGCTGTTGGCACCGAGACCGTGGCTTCTTGCCCAGCCCAGCACTTAGTCAGATTCCACCGCTTAAACACGCAGGCAGGCCACAAGCGGGCTGCTGAACCTCTCATCCATGACAAGCTCCTGCTTCCCAGGGAGCATCTCCAGCTTCGCTGACTGCCACCCAGCCTGCGGAAATGGTGCCGCATCCACTCCAGAGAATGAGAGACGTTCATTTAAGCTGGCAGCTGCCTTTTGTTTCACGATGGCAGCTGCCAATAGGAGACAAGCAGGGCAAGGCAAATGCACAATAGCAACATGCTAGGTGCGGAACACATTACACGCTAGATTTAAAAGAAAATAGCATGCATTTGGCTAAATACGGGGTTGGTCTCATGGCTTTTGCTAACAGAGCTCGTGTTATAATACAAAAAAATTAGAAGCTGAAATGAGGTTTTTTTATATAAAAAAACAGGCAGCACATTGAAATATTATTTTGGTACAATGATGATAAAATGAATTGACAACCTAATACGATCCATTGGCCAAAGTGTACATTTAAGAACTTTTTACCTTCTTAAAGCAGGGGAAAACAAAGCGGTTTCTTATTTCTCCAGACGGCACTTTCTTGACACATTTTTGTGTGCGATGTCAGTCAGTGTTCATTCCTGGTGATTGTTTGAACTAGTCGCTGCAGTTTTCTTGGCAAATATTTTCTTGTCATTGCCTCCTTCCTAGGGCTGAGTGTGACTGGCCTCAAACAACCCAGCTGGCTTCATGCCTAAGCAAGACTAGAACTCATGATCTTTCAGTTTCTAGCCTGGTGCCTTAAGCACAATACCAAGTGACTCTTCTTGATATATTTACCTGGGAATAAGTCCTATTGAAATAGTGGAAACTGCTTCTAATGCAATTTGGGGGACAGTAGAATCAAACATAATCTGGTGTGTATATTTTCAACTATAATATTTAAACAGTGAAATGACATTTCAAATTTTGAAAAGCACCCCAATTTTGAGCTTCTGCCAGGAGAGGTGTGTATGTGTATTGTTTTTAACAGTATCTCGAGGTTTCAGATTGTTTTTTTTTTAATCTGGTTATTCTTATTTTTAAAGGCACATTTTAAATTATTCATTAGGGCTTTTATTATTGGTGTTGTTAATCATGCTGATGTTTTGTTCTTCTCTTGCCTTTCCATAATTGTTCACTCCTAATTGGTAGCAGAGGTTCTTTTAGAGAGGAACCAAAGTCTCAGTGATGCTGTACTGTGCAAAGGTAAAAATGGATGTTACTAAGGTTGCAGTTGTCTTCTGCTGTTGGCTGTCAATCTTCCCAGAAAACTTAAAAATAAACTACATGCAGGATACTGAGGGGGAAAAATGATGACCACAAAGAATTGTTGCAGAAATGAGTCTCTGTAGCTTGAGAAAGAGCAAGACAAATGGACTTAATTATGGTTTTCTATCTTGGCTGCAACCATCCAAATAACTAGTAGAGGGCAGCAAAGAATTGGAAAAATCTGTTTTAGCAACTACTGGGAACCAAGTACTGAATTTCTGGATGGCTGCAGCCCAGATGCTGTAGTGCCAATGAATGGATGTCCCAAATGATAATCCCATTCATAAGTAGGGTCATGCTAACTCACGGGCTAAGTATTTTTCTTTGGGGAATGGGTAGGATGCTTTATTTTGTTTTTATATGCCATCATTTTTTTAATTTTTAGTACCACTAGGGACCACAACAGCTGGAAGTAGTCTTAAGTGGGTGTACCTGGATTGTCTGTCTTAGTTCGTTTCACCTGTTTTTTCTTTCTCTTGCAATGATAACTACAGAAAATAGTGGAGAAATGCAGATTATTAATACAAGAATACTCTGAATCAAGCAGAATTAATTTCATAGATATGTTTACAGAATCCATTGTTCTCAAGACATGATTGAGTTGATGAATACTGGAAGTTACTGTTCTACCTGTTGGTATATGTGAAAGCAATTGTTATGCAATCAGTGCTATATACAAATGTTATATGCGGGTTGTTTATAAAAATAATAAAGGTGGGTTACTAATAAATAAATAAATAAATAACAAGGTGATGAAAAACAATTTGAATTTTGCTCAGTCATTCACAATGATCAATATGTTGTACCATATGCCATTTTTTAAAATATTCTATGCTAGTACTTTTGTAATCATATAAGTCATCAGTGGCTAATAGAAGAAAATTATTATTCCAACGAATGCTTTTAATTATTTCCTTTGAATTTTCGACCCTTAGATTCTTTTTTTTTTGCCTTCAGTTAACCAGACCCCTGATCTCAAATCTCATTTCACAACATTCCAAAACCAGACCTTCTCTTTCATCCCCTCAGCAAAAAGTTTGATCCAAGTCCCAGTGATCTCGTTCACCTTCATTATCGCAGTTTTTTCCTCTAGGTTCCCATATTCTTCTTTCCTTTAAATTCTCCATGATGTTGCCTCCCACCTCGGTTACCCTGCACTGTTCCAAAACCTCATATTTTTGTTCCTCGAAAAGGAACATCCTGTATCCTTTGCCATCTTTACAGCACCCTTCTCAAGAAACTTTTGCTACGCATTCTAATTCCAGGTCCTCTACTGGAAAAGTAAAATACATAGGTTTTTCTCACCGAGAGTCTTTAACTTTCTTGGCACCCATGCATAAACTGGCTGGAAATAAAGCTTGCTTTAAGAAATTCCTTGCCATAATTCAATCCTTTCCTACGTCTTGGCCATGGATTACTTTTAAGATGGCTTCCGATGTGTATTTTCTCTCTTGTATTCCATCAAAGCAAGTACCAGCTCTTTTCCTTTTCATTGGTTTTCATTGGTAGACCTTTTGTTTGAGTCATCCTCTGGTGACTTCCTGTCTGCTTGCCACCTTTTTGTCTGGTGCATCTCCTCATGGGGGAAGGGAAGGGAAATCTTCCTGTTGCTAGAAGTGGGAATTTGGCATTTTGCTGTTCTAGGTCCCTCCAGGCACCCCTTCAGCCTGGACAAAACAGCCATGGAGGACCACAGCACACAGCAGCCAAATGAGATCGAGGTATTTACCTATAATGTAATGCACCAGGAAAAAAGCATTAGAGGAGATAAACAGCACCACCGGAAAAGAGCACAAGTCAGAAAACACTCCTTTTGATGCATAGCAGAGAAAAGCAGTAGAGGTTGCCTTACCAGTGAGCAAGCAGAGGATGACACTGTGCATTCCTAGCTTTGGGGTATAGCTGGGGTATAGTTAGTAGTCTATACTCCTGCCAGGACAATCCCATCATGAAGATCAGCTCTTATGCATATTCTTCCCTTTGTACCTTGTGCTTCCCTTGTAAGATCCTCAAAGCTGAGCGCTATAAACCTTGTCTTTGTATCCTGAAGATTTGATGGAACATTTGATGATGTAACTATACTAAGCGATCACTTCTATTTAGAAATACAGGAAGTAATTACTATTTATGTTATTCTGTTAAAGAAGCAAAAAAAATGATACATCTGCTGCTGTGTCACTACTATCCTGTTGCTGATGAGCACAAGCCTCTACATCTGTGAACATGATTAATCGAAACAAACAATCAGGGAGAGCTTTAAAGAGGCAGCCCAGGAATGTTCTGGGATTTGATGAATTGCAGTGTTCTGCTCGTCAATATCTCACTATTTACTCCTCTTTAAGTATTTGGGGCATATTCAATTAGGTCAGGTGATAAAAGTGTAGGGGGATGTAAGGGGGTGCTGTTTTGTTTTGTTTTGCTTTGCTTTTGGGACAACTCTGTGTTAATGCTGCCCCTAAGTGGTTAAGATGGTTTATTGCAAGTTAATTACTGATCACTTTCTTCCTTTATTTATTTATATCTGCTCATCTGTGCAGCTTCTGCTTTTCTTGCCACATCAGCCTGTCTGGTAGGCTTGTGTTTTTAGGCGCATACATTTGCATCATCTTCGGTGCAATATTCAGAAACAGGCCGTTATTTTTCCCTCTTTAATTTACTAAGATTCAAGATAGATGATTGCAAGAACATCACAGGCTGGATGAATCACTGAAGCTTTCCGTGCCTCAGACCAAAACACAGTGTGTCATCCAAACAGGACCAGATATTTTCTTCCTTTTCCTATTCTTTTACTTACCAGCCTCCTAACTGTTATGTGCATTCAATTGTCTGGATAGTTTTGCATTTTTTGCGGGGATGGAAGCTCAGAGGTAAACCATTCTTGCTGCGAAGAAGGAAGTCCATTGCTGAGGAGACATGAAGGAAGATATGAAGACAGGCACCAGAGGGGATACAGATTCAATTTTGCGAGCTGGCGGTAGTCATCTTCTATTGACTGCTAGTGTACTGAGACTCCTTTCTCAATTCTCATGGTACCATTAAAGGCAAGAGAACTGGACCAGAAAACGAGAGGGGCCTTCTAGTAGTAAGAATAATCTTTCTCATAGTAACTTGATATTGTACACATTTTCCCACTCTTCACTGAGGGGCATTTTTCTTTGTTTTTAATACTAATGTTCCAATATTTTCTATCTGTCTATACATTTTCACCTCAGCATTCTTCATAGTACAGATAGTCCTCAACTTAAGGCCACAAATGAGATCAAGATTTATGTTGCTAAGCAAGACAGCTGTTAATAGGTTTTGCCTCGTTTAATGACCTTTCTTGCTTGTCAGAAGATCACAGGAGGTGATCACATGACCCCAGGACATCGCAATGGTTATAAATATAAGGCAGTTGCCAGAGATCTGAATTTTAATCATGTGACCATGGAGATGTTGCAACAGTCATGTGAAAAATGGTCATAGCCATTTTTTTCAGTGCCATTGTAACTTTGAACGGTCGCTAATAGAATTGTTGTAAGTCAAGGACTACCTGTATTTCCAAAATTCTGGAATTCAGATTATGTAGTGCAGAGGGTCTCCAACCTTGGTCCCTTTAAGGCTTGTGAATTTCAACTCTCAGAATTCCTCAGCCAGCTATGCTGGGAGTTGAAGTTCACAAGTCTTAAAGGGACCAAGGTTGGAAATCTCTGATGTAGTGTATTCAGTTGGGCAAGGAAAAAGTCCTAGACTTGCCCAAAATGGAATCTGAGGTGTTGAAAATAAGTTAAAAATTGGTAGTAGGAGCAAGGCCACAACATACCAGAACAGTCTTCCCGAGACATTTATACATAGGTTAATTCTGTACAATAGTTACAAGTCTTAGCAATTTACTTGACTCTTTCTAGTGACTTCATTATTATAATTGCTCTTGATCAGAGTTTTTATACAAGTAATAATAAGAAGAAAGCTGTTGCTTTTAATTTTCTGATTTTGTGAGTTGAATGACATAATCATATTGACTAAAATGTAGATTGGTTTTAAAGTTATTCTCTCCTTTATATTCATCCAGGACACATCAGAAATTAAAAACCCTCTGAATTGGATTCATATTTTCCTGGTATTGGCGACTAAAATAAGAAATCTGTATTTATCCCATAATACATAATTGAAAATTGAAAATTCTCATGGATTGGTTCTCTATTGGATATTATTATGGCCATTACTTGCAAATTTTATTTGCCTGTTGCCAGGGTTAGGAAAAATTAGCCCATAAAACCAGATACAAAAAGTGTTTTAGTTCATTTACAAATCATTCAGCTAAGTACATAGGACTAGGAGGACCAGTAAAATTGTCTCCTGCTATTCATTTTGGTAAACTTTTTTGCAAGAGCTAGAGTGTGAAAAACAGATATTTGAACCCTTGATCCTGAATTCTGTATCAACTTTAAGCTCTCATACTTGTTGAAAGGCTTAACTTTTTTGAATCAAATTTGAAAGGAAAAAAATCCTCTAAAGCTGTGCATATTATAAGAACATTTTTTTTAAAAAAATGGTTTCTTCACAACTAGAACCAACAAAGACTGAAGAAGATGATTGCATTAGAAAAATTTAACTAACTGCCAACAACTACAGTGACCATCACAAAATCATGTGAGACTTATAAAGGAGAAACTAAGGCAAATTAAATAAGGCTTTATCTAAAAATATCCTATATATATATATATATCAAATCTTGACTTGGCATTGAGATAAAATTAAAAAACAGTTTGAAAAGGGACTTAGTCTGAAATAATGCACCTGCCCTACAACCTGGTTAATCCAGTTAGAAAGAAGTAAATATATATATATCAGTGCCCTGACGAACTGCAGTAGGAAGCTTTCTTTGCTCATGGACTGATTGCCTACTACCTGGTTACTTGAATCCTGGAAAATCAGGGTTTCCGCTGCAGAGATTCCCAATTTCAGTGACGCTGGAACCGTAGAAGATGTTTCTAGATGATTTATGCTCAAAAAGCTATGCAGAAAGAAGTGGGAAGATGCCAATGTATTGAAACAAAGACTTATGCATTTTTCCCCATTTGCCCTATATGATAGAATCAGATGTTTCAATCAAACCCCTTCTTTTAGCAGATGCTGTATTTATTTATTTTACTTATTTATTTTATTTAGTCAAGCATATATGAGAAAAACAAGTATAAGTAGGAACATACTATATAAATACGTAGGTATAGATAGGTATAAGCATATGCATAATAATAAATGAGTATGAATAAATGGAGACAGTAGGACAGGGACAGTAGGCACGCTGGTGCGCTTATGCACGCCCCCTTACAGACCTCTTAGGCATGGAGTGAGGTCCACGGTAGATAGTTTAAAGTTAAAGATTTGGGGGTTTGGGGATGTGTCTGGTAATGAGTTCCAGGCATTGACCACTGTTACTGAAGCCATATTTTCTGCAATCTAGTCTGGAGCGGTTCATTTTGAATTTGAATCTGCTGTTAGCCCGTGTATTATTGTGGTTGTAACAGACAATGTTTTGTGCACTAAGCTTAGGTCAGACCGTAGACGGCGTAGCTCTAAGCTTTCTAGGTCCAGAATTTCAAGCATGGTGGCATAAGGTATTCTATTGCGGGCTGAGGAATGGAGTACAGCCATACCATTAAGGCATCCAAACATTTGTTTTATACTATTGCTTTAGATATGAAAATTCACACATGCACAAACATATATACACATGCAAACAACAGTGAATTTTTCTCCCATTTTTAAAATTATCTGTATTTCATTATCTTTACTATTCCATTATGTATCAGAACATAAAGACAACCATACACAGTCTTTGTTATGCACAGTTAGATCTCGTATTACTATACAAAACCCACAGTTTAAAAGCAAGCTGACAATCTGCTCAGTAATTAAATAAATTACAGTATTTCAGAGTTCCTGAAAGGGCCATTAAAATTGGACAAACAGATAGTTTCAAAGACCACAGGGGGAGAGATTTCAACTCACTTGTAGTCTGTTTCCTGTGGCTGAATGGTATAAGGTTGCTCATCCAGAAAAACAAAAATAAATAATAAAAGATGAAAACTTTAAGTATCATATTCAACTATCTACTGTATCTTTTTCATTATTCCTGCCAGGTTTTTTTCCTTGGAAATTTTAACTGGTCTCTTTTCTTTGTACCAACAAGAATGCAAGTCTTTTCATCAGCCTTTATCCCACTGATATCTGACATGTAGGACTATAAAGCCCATCAATCTCAAACAATGTAGAAAAGCCCATAATTTCTTGAGAAAATTCCTTTTTGTTGTTTCACTTCAGCCCATCTTTCAGTATTTAATTATCTCTTTAGCATATTTACATCTCATAGGCAGTAATGTGTCAAGAATAAATTGAGTGCATCCATTACATCAGCAATAAAATGTGGCACTCAATTCATCAGTTTTGGACTACATTTTCCATCATCCCTATCCAAGCTGATGAGGAAGTATAAGATTAGCCAGCAGAGGGCACCAGATAGATAAAGGCCTATGTGTTTGTATATACCAATGATGGCGAACCTATGGCACATGTGCCACTGTGGAGACGCAAAGCCCTTTCTGTTGGCACGCGAGCCAAGTCACCCCAGTATCGCCCCAGATTTGAGCATGCTCAGAAAGAGAGTACTGGCATCTAGCAATCACGTCATAAGCCCTGTGCATGCTCAGAAAGAGAGTAGCGACGCCAGGCAATGACATCACAAGTCATGACTCATTAGCTACGACTCGTCTGGGCACTCAGTGCCTAAAAGGTTAGCCATCACTGGTATACGCTAATGGGGTGTGTACATACATACACACACACACACACAATACATACTTACACACACTAATATTTTAAAGTGCCAGCACGAAGCCAAAAGCACCAGCCTGAAGTCAGTGAGTGAGACCTCGCCAAAACATCGCCAAGATACTTTCAATCCTACACGAGAAAAGACCCGAATACATCTAGACCTACATACCTGTACCCATGAAAATCTACGAAAACATATAGATATTTATTTATTTATTTAGATTTATATACTGCCCTTCTCCCAAAGGACTCAAAACTTATATAATCAATCATTATATTGGGATGCTGAACTCATTGAAGAAACATGATTTAGATCCAGATAGGTTGCTGCCATGTTTAGACAATTAAATATTTAAACAGCCTTGGGATGAATTAGCACATTTTAAAATTATTTGGACACTACATTTTAACAAGTTAAGTCATTTTAAATAAAAGATTATAGATGCCTACAGATGGCAGATATCGCTCTTCTCTTTCACGCAGGAAACTATCTCTTGGAAGGGCCAGGCTACACTTTGAAGGATTTCTTAATTTTTGAAAGGGCTGCATAATTGACCATGTGTTGCAAATTGTGCTCCCTTCTGTGTTTCATTGCAGACTCAGAAGTCTTTCAGACAAAGACACAGTCCCCACAGATAAGCCCTCTATTGATCGCATAACATCATACCAGGGACTTGTAATTGTGAGCAATTGCAATATATCTCTCTGCCAATCCTGTTGTTTCAGTGTCGGGGAAATGCTGTTTCAAAGTAGTGAATGCCACTTCAGAAACAGCAATGTATCACTCTTTTGTGCTTGAAGGGGCAATCTGTGCTCTCTTTGGAAAGGGCTCTTGGCACTTCCTCCCAGGATCCCACTTTAACAGCATCCTAGCATGGTTTAATAAAGACTCAAATGCAACATTGCTGGCACTAGAATATGAAAGTATATGGAGATTTGTCACTATATGCAAGCCTTAAAAGATGGGGAAAATAGCTAACAATTTATTGGCTGACAGAGCAAGTGCTGATTGGCTGGTTGATACCTTATGAACTTTAGATTCACAGCCATGTAATCATGCCTATACATAGTGTTATATTGTTCAAACAGATTTGGTAAAAAAAGCAAAATAGCATAGATCAATGTTTTTCAGACATGGCATCCTTAAGACATGGGGACTTCAACACCCAGAATTCAAAACATTTTAAAGTTGCCAAGTTTGAAAAAAACATTGGCATTGATCAGTTTGGGAGACCTTTTGAACTGGATTCAGAAAAGAGTTGAATGATGGAAAGTCTAATCATCTCAGAGATCTCTTGATGTGAGGCCAGGCAGTTGTTCCTTGACTTGTCATCACCCACAAAAGCTTGCCACTCTAATGAACTGAATGTGACTCCTGGCTCTTATCTAAATTTGGCTGTGTTAAACTGAGAAAGTTTTGAGACAAGCCTTAATAGTTGGATGACTGAGAGACAGAATTCTTGAATAAGAGGATCTGAGGCCAAGCCTCCCTGATTTACTAAACTGTGCACTACTGGACATACAAGAAGTTGAACTAGTCTAATAATTTAATCTCAGGATGACTTATTTTGCTATGTAGCTTTTAGAATAATGTGCAAGAGTAAGCGTGTTTAAGCAGCTTTTCTTCTGCACCCTTAAATACATTAGATATTCTTGATCATACAGTATTCTATCCAGAGCAGCATTTCTTAAACAAGGGAAGGGTGATTACACCCAAGGGGTAATTTATATACACCCTGGGGGTAATGAAGCAATTTGTAATTGTTTGTTTGTCAATCAAGGATCCTGTTTGGGACTGCCATTGCTGAGAAGCTTATTTAAAATAGTCTTTGGGTTTTTGGCGGGAGGGGATGGGAAAGGGGGTGGTTGGATCAATCAGTTTAAGAACCACTGTTCTAGAAAGTGGAGGTTGATTCATCTACACGATGGAATTATTTGTTTGTTTGTCGTATTTGTATAGCCTCCTATCTCACAAACAAGACTCTGGTTGGCATACAATAAAAAAACAAGCCATAAAATGAACATTAAAAACGTTCTACAATTTAAGAAATCCATAATATTAAAAAACTAGGAGAGAGCATACAGGCAATGCAGCTACCTGACCATAATTCTTTATATACTGTTTGCTTATCAATATCTGCAGCACTCAAATTCAACCAAGCTGCTTCCTGTTGTTTTCAGGAACAAGTTTCCATAAAATCATAAATGCCTTAGTGGTCGGATTGGCTGAACTTTTCCAGGGGGCGCAGGCAAGCCTGGGATGCTTGGTAGCAAAAAACAGCAGAATCCTGATTCTTGTATGAGTAGATGGGAACTTGTCTTTGTCAATCTGTTCTTAGCCACTGTCTTCAAGGGACAACCACAAGTTTTGGCGCCAGCCAAATAGGCTTCCTAATTCTGGGCTGCAAAAGTGTGGGCAGACATCGTGTGGGAGCAGAATGTAAGAGTCTTGAAACATAAAAAATGTTGTAAAATATACAATATTTTACTGTTCTCATTCAGATTTTTGCAGTCCAAGGAAGGGGACCCTCATTTGAGAACTACTAACTGAGACACAAGAGGAATCTCCTTTCCATTGGTACAATTGCAGGACACTCATTATCTACACATCTCTGCGCCTTAAATCCAGTGCTTTTGATCTTCCAGACACCAATTCAGATATTTTTTTATTCCGTACCATCCAGATTATACTGGTGCAATTTACTTCTACTTTCAACAGCCTAATCCTTTTCAGGTATATTACATTACAATGTCCTTTGTTTATAGTTGTTTTTTTACAGTCCTTTCTAGTTGGAAATCATGGTGATTTTGGCCAAAAGGTCTAACTGGCAACTGCTTGGTAAAATTTAGACCACCCTGAATGGCAGCAGCTCTCTGGAGTTCCGCATAATATTTTGCCGTCATTTGCACAGGTCATCTTTTTAAGGAGCTGAATTGGGGCCTTAGTACAGATTTCCTGAGATAGCCAAGATTAATGACAGGTGTCATTTAGGAAAGGAAGAAAATAGATGTGAAGTAAGCTTTCATGGAACCTTTTGGCAACTTCTCCCATACACATTTGGTCATAATCTGATCTCAGGAGTTTGGCATATGATTTCCTGGTGAATTTTCTTTGCACATCATGTGTCAGGTTTTCTCTGCATTGGAAGAGCACACCACAGAACTATCAATTTACTTCAAGATCCATTATAAACCACAAGCACAAAGAAATAAAATGTTCTACTGAAGCATAGCAAGGGAGGCATGCCATTTTATTTATGACTTTAAAATGAATGTATATTAAAATAATTATGACCTACATTAAATGTTTTGATTTCATTTTGAATCAATATAGGTTTACTTCAAGCTGCAAGGAGTACTGATTTCCCAGGCCAAAGTATAATAATTATAACATCTGCATGAGGTGTGGATATGAATTAGGGATTCTAATCGATGGCTAATTATAAATCAGTGTTATTTATTCAGTGCAATAAGTGTGTATCGGTTAGTTGTGATTGCATTCCATTTAAGAAGAGTTATTTTTCTCCACATCTGACATTTTTATTGTTTGTTGGGGGGGATGGGGAGAGGAAATCTCATCATGGAAATGGAAAGAAATATGAGTAGAGTTAATTTCAGATTTAACAGTATAGTGGATTAGACCATAACTAAATCTCGTAATATACTATTTTTGCAGGAAACTCATGGTTCAAGCAGACATATTTCACAAGGTAATCATTTCTAATTGGAAAGCAATTTTCTATCAAAGCAAAAATAAGTATACAAATTTCCTTTATATTATATGACAGTTGTATTTAAGCCTTACATCATTCTGAAATAATTCTTTGATTCTGTAGATATGCATTTCAACACTTATATTTTCTATTTGAGCGGAAAATACTATTTTGTCAACTTCTACTTAAGTATAATCTAGATAAGATGGGCAGCACATAAATCTAGAAAATAAATAAATAAAATAGTCAATTGATGCAACTTTGAATGCATTTATAGAGTAAATCTGTTGATAAGTACTGAGATTCCACTGTAATCTTTGTACTTTCTTTATCCTAATACACAGAGGGCACTTCTCTCACTTGAGAAGCACTAAGGACCCTTGGCCTGGCTATATTTTTTTTTATTCTGCCAATTGATGAGCAAAGCAGGAGAAACAAGAATGTTATAAAGCAGCCTTCACATTGCTCCTTATTCTCTCTCAGAGAGCCTTGCCTGTGACATTCCCTTCTGTCCCCTATAAGATCTTTATGAAGCAGGAAAGTGCAACTACTAGAAGGGAGTAGGAAATTAGATGAATGGTGGGCCTTGGTATGGAAAATACAGAGAAGAAAATCAGAGATGAGGCGCATACATTCTCAGCTGGGAATCACTGTGATTCTTAAAAGATGGCCCTGATGTATGATACTTCTAGTTTCTTCTGCTTCTCTCTGCTGCTGCAATTGCCATTTGAAGACCTTATCTGGCCCTAAAATGAAAAGACAGGCCTGTCAGATACATCTCCAAGAACCTCTCTATTAAGAAGAAAAGACTGAAATGCTGCTCTCCCTGAAAGTCCTATTGTAAAATTCTAGTTCTCTGCTCTGGATTTAAAGGACTGGAGCCAGCTATAAGAATAATGATGTAATCTTTCCAGAAAAGAAGATAGATAGAGAGTAGATAAGGGGAGAGAAAGTAAGCTATACTATTATGTTTGCTCAGTTTCAAGAGCAATTGCTACTGGTGAGGGCTAACTATGCATACAATCATTGAACTAATTGGAGATGTGACTTTCCATGCTGCACACCATTGCTGTTGCTAATAGAGAGTTAATAGATCTCACCCCCCAAAAAAACCATTTAGAAACTGTTTTATAGAGCTCTCAAGTGCTCGCTTTGAGACACAGATGTGGCAGGGAATCAACCTTTCCAAGTAGGGGCTAAGGATGGGAGAAAAATTATGGAAAGTATCTTTGTTGCAAAGAATATTTCTCCTGATGAAACGAATGTATTTTCTGTAAACTCAGGAGCAAGCCTTTTTACATTTGACTGTCTGGAATAAGTGGCTATTGAATTCCAAGCATTTGTACATGGGTGATTTCCTCCTTCAAATAGGAGTAGAACCTGTTTAATCTGATTAATCTAACTGTGAACCCAGATTTTGCACTAATTCTTCAGATTTACATGCTTACAGAAGCATCAAAGGATAACATAGGTGATATGAAAAGGATAACATATCACCTATGTTATCCTTTTCAGGATAAGCAACAACAGAACAGAGCAGAACAAGGAACAGGAAGAGAATAAGATATAGCAGGCCAAAAAATTAAAACCATCAAATAAAAATAAACAAAACACAGCTAAATCTAGTTTGCGCTACAATTTCTATAAGCATTTTCTATGTTTTCCTATCCTTGCAAACCATACTTGATCCCAACACCAGACTATAGACTGTTTCATTACATAGTTCTTTTAACTTCTTGTCTCATTCTCTCTAAGAATTGCACCAGCTCTAACCATACACAACTTTCTTAATCTTCTCCTTTCTCTCAACCTATTCACTCTTTTCCTATTTTTGTATTCAGTCCACATTTAATGATCATACATGCATATCTGACTCTGTGGGGTTTTTTGCTTTTCTTCATCAACTTACCTACCAATACCCATTGCATTAAACCAATTCTCACTTCCATATTACAATCTTAAATATAGTCATTCTAGCTTCTGTGACAAACATTCATTCTTCACACATGCTCAATACTACTTTTCTACACGTATTTCTACATCTTAATTTTTTTTCAATCCATTTGAAAAAAACCAGATTCATTGTTGAAGGATTTGAATATTGAAGCGAAAGGAACTATACTAATGTTTGGAGATAACACAACATGTATACAGATGGCAACAGGCAAAAGAGTAAAAACCAGTACATACATGCTGGCATAGAATGTCATGGTGCCGAAGGGGCTGTAAAAGAAAAAGTGGTGGACCTGATTTATTGTCTATCAGGAAATAATTTGGCTGAACTCAAGACAAAGCCATTGAGTATACAGAAACACAAGGATCTTGTGAAACAACTTGGTTTAAATGCTATGAGTGTAAAGGGAGAGTTTCCTTGTTTCCTGCTTTTTTCCTCCCTGTGTGATCAGTGTGCTCTGGGATTTACCTCATCATGTTCCTGCTGTGGTGATTTACCTAACGAGGCTCCTGTTTGCCTGACTAGTTTATATATAGTTGTAAAATGTACCTATTTATTTATTTAAAACTGCAAATTCATGTCAAGAGTCTCTGACTCCATTTGGACACCAGCTGCAAAATTTCCTCACATTTACTATGGGAATAGTAATACATTCTACATTCTAAAATGGCAAAAATAATCTACTTGCCCTTTGAGCTATTAATTTTCAGATACCTTACTAGATTATCCAATATATTTGTTGCAAATTATTCAAGTGGTCAGACAATAACATGGCATCATCTCTGCATTATTTTTATTTATTTATTATCAAATCTACATGCTCCTCATCTCATAGTAAGTACATGTACATTCACATATATTAATATTCCCAACCAACATACCTCTAATATCACTACAAATATTCCTGGCAGATTTGACCATAAAGGAATATCTTGTCTTCCTAATCTAGTGAGTGTTGAACAATTTATTTTCATACATGCTTTACTCCCACCATGTAAAATGTAGTGCCACATTTTAACAACCAACCTTCAGCTCCCCATTCACATAAAATATTCCATTTCAATATTCACTTTATATTCAAATGCTCACTTTATCAAACTGTTTCTCTGAATCCACAATTGTGCAATAAACTTTCTCATTTCATTTCTCAGTGATCTCTGAAGAACATAAATCTAGTTTACACATTTCCTGTCATATACATACCACATTGCACTTCCCAAATTATGTTTAGGATCACTTCTCTATTCTCTTTCAAACACCTTCCAATTAATTAATCTCTCAGTAGTTTTTACATTCACTCTTTTAGGAGAGAAAAATAACAGCATTTGTCCAATCAGCAGGCACACAAGTCATCACAACAAACTAAAGTTGCACAGCCAGCCCATAAGAAAAACATTTCCACATTTCAAACTTGGCCCAACTATGCAATCTACACCTGCAGTCTTACCATTTTTCAACTTCTGACAGCATTTATTATGTTCTTTTCATCATTTTTTAATGGAAATTAATATAGCAGTTGCTTCAGTTTCACTCTTTGACATGTCATTATTATTCCAATAACAATCTTAAAGAATGGCGATCATTCATTTTAGTTTCAACCCAGATTATTTCAGCACTTCTATTTTTAATCTCATTCACTTTGATGGAAGCTCTTTGTTTAGCCCTTTTCGCTACTAGCAAAACATTTATTTTCATCAAAATTATTTTGCATTTTCTCTGCCTAGAATTTCTTGGTCTTTGATTGCATCATTTACAATTATCTTTTTCTTTATATGCACAATATACTGTATATTTCCCTCATTCATACCTTTTGCAACAACCATTTTTCTTATATATATTTTCCTCACTGAAAGCCTCTTTCACCTCATTCCATTAAGCACACTTTCTCATATTCCCCATGTGACTCTACACACTTCTATGTGCAGAGTTGTGCTTCGTGAAAAAATTCTTTTCAAGCAGCTTGTGCATTCTAACTTTCTTTATGCTCACCTCCATTAATTCTCTTACTGGAGATTACTTTTTATATGACCCCTACTTTCATTTCCTGTTGTCATTACTTTCTCTCCAGCTTTGTTCATTTCTCCCCTCTCTTGGATTTTTCCAAAGATCCAATCTTCATACTACCAAAATTAATCTGTCCCACCTTCAGAATCTCTCATCACTCTTGTAACCTTCCCTGATTCCCTTTATCTTTCATCATAAACAATCAAATCAATCATGCTTTTAGATTTATATTCATTCTTCTGCCATGTGTGCATACACAATGAACAGACTTATGCTTAAACTATGTGTTTAGAATAGACCTTTTTCTAAGGAGATACTCACAAGTTACCATTCTCATTCATTCCTTTGTTCCTGAGGAGCCCAATCACTTTATTCCTACCCATCTATTCATGTCACATAACACGATAAGCTCTGCCCCAGAATAACACTCATTCAGATCAAGAGTGTAAATTTCAATTATCATCCACCATTAGATTCCTACTTTCATATGCATCAACATCTAGATAACAACAATTCAGACTTTCTTATATACATTTTTGTCCTTCATTCATAATAAAGCCTAAACTTTTATTTCTCTGAATGTAATTTACAATATCAGATCACTTTCATTCAGATCCAGATATAATCCTTCCCCTTTTTCTTAGTTCCATAAACACATCTTTTCTTCTTCCTTTTTTTCACTTCATCACTCTCATATTCCAAACTGCAATCTTTGAAATATTACAGACACCACCAATGGGTGGGTCCATAGATACTGAATTTCACCAACTATTATTGTTTTCATCAATTAAAACTCCCACATAATAGTTTAGTAAGGTAGAGAAGACATGGGCTTAATTACCAGATGTAATGGAATGCATGGATAACCTTGAGGAAAGTGGGGATACTGCCTCAGAAACAATCAGTCAAGAGAGGCAAGAGACACAACTGTTTAACAGTCAAGGAAGGAAACTTAGGAAGGACCCACCCTAATAGATCTAGCAGTTACAAGTGGTGGATGAAGTTTGTACTTTCAAACTTGCAAGATTTTATTAATGCGGGTGTTCGATAAAGTAATTATACCTCATGTAGTCATGTTTCATATTTGGTTCACCCAGGAGGGCTGACATCAGCTTAGTTGGACCCATACCACATATAGCATTCCTTACTAATAATAAAAAACAGTATTGGTTGATTTTGTGACAATTTGGCCAATATTCCAGAAATGCACCCAAACCCAGATTATTTGTTTTTGTTTGTTTATCAAATTATATGACTTTATTTAGCCAAGTAATTCCGTGTGACTTACAAAATTATAGTTCAGTTTGACACACACATCTCTCAAATATTCATTGAAATTAATATTCTGCACCACCTGCCCAAATTTTCTTTTTGTGCATTCTCTAAATATGGTCTGACTGGTCAAATGCCTGCCAAACATTTCGTATCTGCATTTGACAATGATTTAGTATTTGATCTTTTATTATTGACATTTGCAAGTATTTGTTGGTTCTAAAAGACAGCAATGTTTTTCAACTATGCTAGAAACTGATAGGCATGCAATTTTCAAACCCTACTTTAAAAAGAAGCTGTAGGTAGTAATTTACTACCTACCATGGAGTTCAGCCCATCTCATAGATGTCTACCATGTATTGTATATTCATTTGACAGATCCACTATCAGATCCTCCTCATCTCCTGGAACAATCCCAACAATACAGTGAATGAGCTAACTGATTTCACTACAGAACTCCTTATAAGCTTTTAGATGCTGCCTAGCCCTAGACCATAGTTCAGAACCCATTTATATGTGATACTAGATATATGTAATGCTGCTCAGAAATACCTCTTGTAGAAATGCAAAAATGTGTAAACAAGAATGCAACATCTAATTGGTTTGCAGCCTTAGCAGTTATGAATTTGATTGGAGCAACATTAAGTGGGAAAATAGTGTAGAACTTTTTTTATCTACAGCCAGGTCTTTGAGAAACATCTGCTCAGTCGTTGATTTCCTACCCATAGACTTTCAGGATGCTTGTACCTCTTCTCGTACAAAGAGAAAAATAGCTTAAAGGCACTGTGGCAATATGGCACACAAGAAAAGAATGAACCGAGATCACTTCCGGTTCTGGAGGCAACAGGACGTGAGAGAGCTCTGCCTCTCACGCCTGAACCCCGCTTCTTGGGGGGCCCTTAGGGGCCGGGCAACCCCTTTTTGGGGAGCCTG